>PVKN010037116.1:0-11306 GCA_004027915.1 Capromys pilorides
AGGGACATTTTACTTTCCTTCTGTTTTTGTTTGTCCTATTTTCTGGGTTCGTTCCCTTGTCATTCTTATAAATGCTGTCATTTTGATTCCTTTCTAGAATATCTTTTAGTACTCTGTGTAGTGTTGCTTGGTCTTCATGAAATTCTTTAATTGTTTTTGTTGAGGAAGTATTTCACTTCTTCATTAAACTGAAAGAGAGCTTTGTAGAATATATCACTATGGGTTGGAATTTGTTTTCTTGTAGAACTTGAAATACTTTGTTCCATCATCATCATCATCATCATCTTCTTCTTCTTCTTCTTCTTCTTCTTCTTCTTCTTCTTCTTCTTCTTCTTCTTCTTCTTCTTCTTCTTCTTCTTCTTCTTTTGTCTTTTTGGGACAAGGTCTCGGTATGAAGTTCAGGCTGGCCTTGAGCTTACTTTTGTCACTACAGGTGGTCTTGAAGTCACACTGATCCTCCTGCCTCAGCCTCCCAAGTGCTGGGATTACAGGCATGTGCCACCATGCCAGGCTCGAAGCTCTTCTTGACTTGATGGTTTGTGAGGAGAAATCTACCATTATTCTGATGAGTTTTCCTTTAAATATGATCTGTTTCTTTTCTCTAGTAGATTTTAGTATGTTGTGCTTGTGTTGAAATTCTGAGATCTCGATTATTATATGTGTAAGTGTGGTTTTAATTGAGTTGATATTATTTGGAGTTCTCTATGCCTCGGTTACCTGAATATCAGATTGTTTCCCCATATTTGGGAATTTTTCTTCTACTATTTCCACCCATACTCTTTATATCATTTGTGTTGACTCCTTTCATTGATGTATATTTGTCTCTTGTTGTTCATCTTTGCATTATCTTGCAGTTATTGAATTATTATTTCCTGGATCCTAGCTGTTTGTAAGAGGACTTTCCTTACCTTTTTACTAGGTGCAATAGTGTCTTCAAGGTCTGAAAGTCTATTTTCACTTTCATCCAGATTGTTTTGCCAAATTTTGAGTTTTTGATTTCTGGAATATCTCTCTGAATCTGCTTCATGCATTCTATTTCTTCTCTGTATTGCTCATTCAAGGTTTCCATCATTTATGCATTCTCTATTTTTTGTGTGTTTAGTACAGGGTCTACAGGGTCAACAAGGTCTACAGGGTCTCATCACGTAGATCTGTCTAATTCTGATTCTCCTGTTTTCAGCCTCCCAAACGCTGGGATTACAGATGCATGCCACCACGCCCAGTCTCAGTCACTCTCTCAGCACGTCCCAGAGCTGGGTCTGGCAAGGCATGCTGTGTATCAAAACCTGGCCCCTGTACTCTGCCTAAGCAGGCAATTTAGTCCACTGAGCTTTCTGCCTAGCCTTCTCTAATAGGTCAGGACTCAAAATTTCCTGAGCACCTTGACCCAAAAATTCCCTCCCTTAGTTTCCTGGGTAACATGCACCAACCCTAATTCCAACCCTGCCCCACATTACACACTAGTCTTGGCTCACTTCCCTTTTACCCATGTTTGTCTCAGCTCACTCCCTTCTGACATAAACAGAATCAAACCACAAGGAAGATAAATGATGTCCCCCTGTGTCCTGGCTGTTCCTCCCATGATCACCCTCCCTAAAAGATCCTATAAAGTTGCCTGTCTGCCCTTTATTCGCTGCTGTCTTGGCCCCATAGACAACCAGACTGATGCCCCCAATAAATCTTGTGTCAGAATGTCTGGTCTGATCGATTGCGTGAGTTCATAACTAACATTTGGTGCCAAAACCCTGGGAGGGATGCCAAAGCATCTGCTGGTCCTTTATAACTAGCACCTTTCCCCAGTTCACCACCAGCCCTTCTGTGCACACCATTAGTTTTTGACCTCCCTTGCTGACCTAACCACTCATGACACCTAAAACTCTGAGTATTCCCTCCTCACTGATTCATTCTATCTTAAAATTCAAACATCTCCCATTGTCCAACTTGTTTAGGGAGGAAGACAAAGAGGGCCATTTCTTCCTCCAGACTTGCTGCCTATAGTTGACTCCTTTCAGTTTCCAAAGCTCTCTTCCCAGCTTTAGCCGAGATGAGATCACTTTCTGTATTTTCATTTTCTCTTTCCTTCCCTTTGTCTTGAAGATACATGTTCCTGGACAGCTCACTAGCGTCTGCCTCCAACAGTCTCCCTTATGACTCCTTTGTCTTGTCACTGGATTGGATAGCCTCTAAATTCCTTCAGGGTTCCTTTTAGGATTTCTCAAACATTGACATGCTCTTCTGCTCTTTTGTTTTCTATTTCATCCTGATTTCTCCCTGAGGAAGACTATCTCTACTGTGGACAGCTCATCTAGGCCTCTCAGCCAGCCCTGGCCCTACTCTACACAGTTGTGTCAAAATCCCAAGTCACTCCTTTCTTCTACTTAGCCTCCCTTCCAACTGGGGATGACTGCTCAGAATTGTTTGGCTTTATATCCCTTTTTGTAACTCTCACAACAAGATTGTTGTCTTCAGTCTCTTCTCACCTACCCCACTCTGTCTTCTCATCACTATTGGCAATTTTTGAATACACTCTTATGACTATTCTTCTGTCCTAGACTGTCTTAAGTCTATCCCTTAGACTTCTCTGACCTCAAAGTCAAATGCCAAATTTTTCCTGCCAAACAGCCTGACCACAATACAAGTTGGACAATGAGACTGTTTGCCACCCTGAACACTTCATTATGATATCTTCATTAATTTAGATAACTTTTGTTGCCACAGTGTGAAATAGACCCAGGTCCCCTACCTTGCTTTCTTCTCCCTCTATGATCACCAGGAACTTTGCCTATCTTACAGTCCCCAACAGATCCTCTTAGCCAAAGCCCCTACAGAATTTCCACCTTGAGACTCAGATGGGCAACATGTGAGGCTCCTGGGGTCCAAACCTCCAGTCCTGAGCCCCCTGTCAATCTACCAAACCTCTCTGTGCTGGATCCCTCTATTTGCTGTGGCCAGCCTGCATCCAACACCAGTACAGATGAGTGGAGTCTGATTGAGATTTCCAGTCCCAGATTGCGGAGAAGCTCTCTCCACAGTCCTTGGCAGAGAGTTATTTTCCTTGTGTCCTGCTAAAGATGAGTGTTTCCTCCTTCCACTACCAAAACCATGGGCCAATTTCCAGATTTTTATCTGTCCAGGGGAAGAATAGATTGTGTTCACGTTCTTTGGTAGATGCTGTGAGGCAACACAGCTGCACTAGTCCCTGAGGACCCCACACCTAAGTCTTAAAGTCAGACTCAGCTCAAAATATGTCACCATGAAAAATATTCATTCCTGACGACCAGAAGGAAAAAAAAACTGTTAATCCCTTATAACTTCTGCTATCGGGCCACGGAGATAGCTCAGTGGAATAAGCGCTTGCCAGGCAAGTGCAGAGTCCTGAGTTCAATCCCCGATACAAAAAAAACAAAAAACAAACAAACTCCTGCTATCACAGCAGCAAATGGCTAGAAATCCCTTAAAAGCCTTCATTTGCTCTAAAGACACATCCCTTCCCATATCCACAACCAGCTCAGCCTTTTCTCTCTCTCTTTCTGTCAGATAAATTCCTCTACACCTCACCCCACAGAGCCACCACTGGAGCCATTGTGCCTGCTGCCCACTGCTGCCACTGCAGGCCCCCACCCTCAGTATTTCCACCACTGGCCACTACTGGCCACTACCAGAGCCTATAATTGCAGCTGCTGCTTCACCTTCTGACCTCTCAACTTTCAGGAGTTAAAGAGGTACCTTACTGTCTTTGCTCCATCTCCCCTCGCCTTTCCTCACCACACTCTTCCAGTTACAAAAAACAACTAATAACACATTTTCTCCTCAACAGCATGTGCCTCTCCTTGTGTTATCCAGCTGATGGCAGGATAGCAGCCCATAAATCCTTCCATTTCCAGTTGAGCCTGCCGCTTACTCTCACTCCTTTTACCGCTCAGCCACTTCAGCAGACAGTCTCTTGTTACAGCTACAACAAAGAGACCCTAAGTAACAGCTTCCCATCCCTCAATTTATAGCCTTCTTGCCAGCCTGCAAGTCCAGGTCTTATGACTTGTTAGTGTTCCTCTATTGTACTGTGTCTAATCCTTATATTCTGTTCAGTTTGCTTGCTTCTACTCAAATTTCATAACTACAAATAAGAAGTTTTTACATTTTTCAAATTCTTATAAGAGATCTCTGCTAATTGACCTACAAATGTACTGACTAGTCTCTCATAATTACAAACTTAAACAGGTCATCATAATGTAACCTGGCTAGAAATATATTTGCATGCACTCAAATTTTGTAAAGGCATTCATAAATGTCCTGTATATGTTTATATGTCACTCTTTCAATAGCTGTTCCTCTTCTTATTTGAGCTTTCAAATATAGACTTAAAAGCATGCTTGCTCCTGAGCTAAACAAAAATCATTAAAATGGGAAGGCATTGTTGGACAGGACTTTTAATTGGATAATGTGGCCAACTTTGTTCATCAGTGAAGAGTCCCCAATCAAGTCCTTAAAAGACACTCCTAGGGCTGGCAAAATAACACAGTGGATTAAAGCACCTGTAAGCAGACTCAGCAGCCCAGGGTTCGATCCCCGAGCCTCCTGTGGTAGCCTTTCCCTGAAGGCATACTCAGATAGCAATTGAGACTGGGCATGGTGGCACATGCCTATAATTCCAGCTCTTGGGAAACTATAAAGAGGCAGATCTCTATGAGTCTGATCTAGCAGTGAGACCCTGAACAACCTGTAGACCCTTCCCTAAAATACAAAAAAAAAAAAAAAAAAAAAAAAAAAAAAAAAAAAAAAAAAAAAAAATCACCTTTTAGTGACGTTAAGCTCAAGTGTCCATGTTATATGGAACAATAGCATGAAACTTCTCTTTTGGAAGTTTAAAAGCTTAAGTTTTCAGCCCAAATAATTAGAGGAAAAGAAGGGCTACAAGGATAACCAATATTTTGGCCCTAGCCCTTCAAGATCAGTGAGGACTAAGAACATAAGAGAACCTATAATAACTCAGTTTTGTCCCAAATTTTCTATACAAGGAGATTATGGGGCTTCAGAGGAAAGTGATCCATGATGCATAGTGTGCTTAAGGAGTGTCACCTGGAGAGAAAACTTTCAGGCTTTCACAGAGAGCAAATTTGTCAAGCAATGGCTGTGACACATGCAGATAGCTGACACTTACAAAAGATCTACAAACCACTGTACATGGTTTCAGGGTAAATCCTGTGGGGATTTGACTGACCTTGTCAGATACAGAGGTTACATTTTTGTTATCTAGGTCTTGCTTTACCTTGGTCTTGTAATCATCCAGCAGAGAAGTCTAACCATGAAGTATAAAAAGTAATATGTGGACCTGGAAAAGGCTCAGATCAACAACTTCCAACATTGCCAGCTCTGCTAATAACACACTACTATTATGGACTACTGGACTATATATATACTGTCTCTTAGTTCAATGAGAAGAAAGATTTGTACTAATATTGTTTATACAAAATATCAAGTATGCATCTTATACTCTGAACAGTTACTACGATGACAACAATATGTGACATATTAATTATTGTAACTGTCCTACTAACCTGTTGTGAAACTGTCTCATTGCTATTTCTTTATCATTAAAATTAATTTTAAAAAAAGGAAAAAGAAGACACCTATAATAGTTTGGTAAAAGCAAATTTAAGGTTTTCTCCTAAAATTTGCTACATTAAATATATTCATGCCTTTCTGTTATGCTTCAGATATTTATAAGATGTTCATGTAAAGCCAAAATGAAGTCATCATTTAAATGATAATTTTCTCATCATCTATTGTGACTGTTAAGTGACACCACTACACATGACTGCTGATATCAACTGTTCTCTGTAAAAGTTTATGTACCGTCCGTTAACATTCTACAAGAATTTAACTGCTAATATGTCTATGATTAATAAGAAATAACAGTTCTCTGGTCACACTGTATATTCAAAGTGTTTGATAATCAAATATATTGCTCTCCTGAAAAAACAGTTGTTATTAATTCCTATTTTATATCCCGATCTGCTCATGAGGCTCATGCCAAGCTAAAAAGACAAATCTCAGCCCTCAAACATCACAAGGAAACTTACTTAACCTGACTTTCTATGTCTTCAATAACAGAGACCAAAGTTAACTATACATATGTGCTGACTTGTGGTTGTGACACTCAGGACTCCCATCAAAGTAAGAACTTAACAAGATAATGCTGAACCTAAACAATGCTGCCTCCTGAGCTCTTCCTGACAAGTGCAGCAAAGGAAGATGGGCACAAGCCTGCCCCAACTTACAGCCACCGCTGGTTATATCTACAAGCTCAAGAGTCATTGGAAATGCAACTGCCTTGTCTGCCAGAGAGCGAGTACATCATCCAATTCCCTACCCTCACAGGAAATCTCACCAAAGCCAGATCCATCAATACTTGACCTGCTTGACCTTGCTGCTGAAGAGAGACAACAGAGCTTGGAGTCCATGGCTCACATTGAGGTATATTTGTCAGAGTTCAAAGTCTCACTGAACATTTCAGGTAAAAATCTCTTTTCTTGTTTACATGGACACCACATACAGTGTTCTTTCTGAGTTCTAAAGTTTCTATGTTGGATCTATATTTTCCACAGTGGCTATTGATGGCCCACCTACATGATGCCTACAGACAGGCCCATTCCTTGCTCACATGAGATACTATTCTTCACTCATAATTTCCTTATAAATCCACCCTACTCCATATCTCTCATGGGGAGAGATCTCATCCATGTCTCTCTCACCCGTCTTCCCACAGTGCTCATCATGTAAACCTAACCTCAATGTGCAGCCAGCTCCTCCCTTCCCATTTCCTTGTCAACCACATACTCTGAGACACTTCCAGTTCCACTCGTGCCACACAATCTGTTCCTACACTGATGTGCCTCAGAGATCCCAAGGTCTTTACCTACATTCTCCAGTACCCAATAGCCTTTAAACATCAGAGGGGACTCAAGCCCATTATTTACCATCTCCTTATTCCTCACATTCAAAATAGTCATGGTAAAATGACCCATTCAGATTACAGACTTCCTTCTTGCTTTACCCAGACCAACAATCTCACCATGTGTTGCCTGTACATGTCCATTCCAAGGCCTAATCTCACAACCATTCTGGTCACACTCAACAACACGCACACCTATCCCCTTCTCTAAAAGCCTTTAGCCATTGATTTTTCCCTTTTACAACTCCCCTCTTCCCACAATCTCACATGTTCAGCATACTTCCAGACAAGCAACACAGAAGAGACACACAGCTATTTCTGTTTGGCACCTCAATGCATAAAACTCCATTTTCCTTTGGCTCACTCTCCTCCTAGGGCCCCTCATAGGGCTTGATATTATGTTCATGGTGGCACCATGCTTCATTTCCCTCATCCATGATACTGTCATCAGATTAACAACCCAAAATTTTAACCAAATACTTCTCTCAGATTACTGCTACAAGGCCTTGCTGCAAGAGACCCCTTCAATGAAGACAAATCCTCACCCTGATCTCCAGACTCATGGCCCCATGACACCGCTGTACAGCAAGAAGTAGCCAGATGATTTCTTCACTCTTTTTCTATCAAATAGAGTCTGGGATGATAGGTTAGGACTCAAAGTTTCTCGGCACCTTGCCCAAATATTTCCTCCCTTGGTTTCCTAGGTAACCTACATCAATTCCAATCCAAACCCTGCCCTGCATTGTACTCTGGTGTTGGCTTACTTCCCCTTCACTTATGTTGGTGTCCGCTCACTCCTTTCTGATGTAAACAAAATTAAACCACAAGGAAGAGAAATGATGGCCACCTGTGATCTGACTGTTCAAGCCTGCAATCACCTTCACTAAATGATCTTATAAAGTCTCTTGTCTCCCCTCTGTTTGCTGCTGTCTTGGTCTGCTAGACAACCAGCCTATTTGATGCCCCAAGAAATCTTCTACTTATGTGAGAATGCCTGCTCTGGTCCATTGTGTGGGTTTGTTCCTAACACACTCTATTTTTTTTTTAATCAGTGTGTTTTTTAGAAGTGTTTATTGATTCTTTCATTATAGATATCATTTCCCTTTTTCACTTGGGATATTATTTCTGATTTGATTTCCTCTGAACACATGCAGTTTTCTTTTTTTTTATTTCGGATGCTATTATTTCTGATCTGAATTCCTCTATACCCTTCTGCAGTTGTTTCTTTAGCTGAAGTGCTATTATTTCAGTGTGTGATTTCCAAGTTTTTCTATGCTAGTATCTGCTTCATTTGTTCTGGGTGTGCTCAGGGCATGAGATTACAGTTTGATCCTTCTCTTTACCATTTTCTGTTTCAGAGAGAACTCCTTATTTTGATTTCTGTGATACTTTTTTGCGTAAGTTTGATAGTAGTTAGCTGTATCACTGTGATCAGAGCCTCTCTGTGAAGAGTCTGTTCTTTAGGTTTCTTTCCTGTGCCAGACATCCTGGTTTTGTGTGTGTCCCAAGATTTTTCCCTGTCTGTTGATTGAGAGTGAGACATTGGTTTTTGTTTGTCACTGTACTCCATCCTTTGGTATAGCACCTTGTTGAGCTTATTACATAAGCACCTCACAACATTATAACCCAAGAGAGAACATATGTTTAAGGCTGATATGATTTCCTCTTTACAATAGTATAATTAGCAGTAGTACCAATGGGTAGTGAGATTTAGCAATTGACAAGCTTTTGTAACTAATGGGTTTTAGACCATAAGAGCAAACATTATGGCTATATAGCTAAGCAGATATCTAACTGGGAATTTATATTTAAATTAGTTCTTTAAGTTCTGTATGGTTCCCTCCCCTTGATGTATTTGGAGTGATCCACGCAGATTAGGTCACCCCAGTTACATGCTGCCATCTCTGTTTTAAGAGGATGGCTGGGTCCTATGTGTCTAGGTCTAGATTTTGTTCCCCACTGGGTTTGGGAGTATATCTCAGCTCACAGGGTTGGGAGCTACTGAACTTGATCTTGACCAACAGAGCCTGCCATGAGTCTGGCTATTGTGCTCAGTTCTTTTTGGCTGCGATCCATGGAAGTGAACCTGCTGTAAACTGCTGGCTAGATGTTCTGCTCTTGGTTTAGCCCACTGGTCTCACATCTAGCTTGTCTTCTGGGATTTTTTCTACAGGGTTACACACTGAGCCTTTCTACTGGAGTTCCATAGTCTGGTCCCAAACTAGGCTCACTGTAAAAGTTCCATCACCCAGTCACAAAGTGCATGAGTTCCACTGCCCAGTCCCTCTCACTATTGTTTTAACTTACCTTCTTCCAATGTGTAATATTCTAAAAATTTTTCACATATATTTTGGTGAATTTTATATCACATGAAAAGCGACAGTTCATTTAGATTGCATATTTTTATTGGATCTTTCATTTTGGAGGAGACATAATGAATTTTTAAATGTATCTTTAAAACCTGAATAATTTGGTTTGAAATTAAATTAACAAATTGTATTTATTTGAGTTGAATGCATGGAACAGCAATCTATTATTTTACATAACCTCAGTATTTCTCATATATCCCCTGCCATCAACACTTCTACTTTACTTTAATGCATGAATGCAGAAGCGTTTGACTGTTATTTCCTTAATATTTGAAATAATAAAACCATGTCTTTTGCAGGTTTTTTGTTAAAAAGTGCATTAGAGAGATATGTGCAATACAATATATGCAGTACTAAAATTTTGTAACATTTTACTTTCTTTCAAACTGATACCATTATGGGCTTTCACTTCCAAAACTTCTTATATTTTTTTATCCCTCATAATTAAAATGAAAGTAATTATAAAAATGACTTGTTTTTTTCTGATTCTCAGGAGGTAAAACTACTTCTTCACCAGTACTCATTTGCTCTGGAGTGGACTTGGTCTGGCAGTGACTCAAATCTGTTCCATGATTAACTGACCATTTGAGTTGGCTGACTTATGAAATCATGCACAACAGGGGATTACTAATATTTTTCAAATTCACAGTAAAGTATTTGCTTTATATTTTCATCATATCTTGCTTCCAATTTTCACAGTTATGAAGCTGGTCAATGCTTTTGTCAGTCAACTCTTCATTTCCTGAAATCACCTTTGTGGGAAGGTGCTGACACATGCCATCTCTCAGTTCAGGAGAGATTAAATTCATATTCTCCTGTTTTAGTTCACAAAACTTCTTAAGAAGCACTCAGCCATTGCTGCCTCCACCAGGATAGAGGTTCCTAACACAAATCACAGTGCTCTATGTCTTTATAGTATTATTACTGACTACAATTAATTCATTTATGATGTTAAGTACTTCACTTGTCAATTCTTACTGCAAATTTACAATAGTCTTCTGAAGTTGTTATTCTTATTCTCATGACAACATGAACTGTTATAGGTTTACAGACTGCTATGAGGTCATTGATATAGTATGAAAGGAGGAAAAATTCTACAACAGACTGAAATTCTGCTTATAATCTTATAATACTCTCCACTGTCAGAGTTTGTTGAGATGGCTGCTTTCCAATACCACAGATTCCCTATTGAGATCCTAGGCCTGGCATGAGTGTGGATCCTTCAGGTTGGCAAGCTCACACTCTGGAATACTCCCCCTCCAGACCCCAGGCCTGGGGTGTGTGTGTCGGGGGGGGGGGGCTTTTGTCTGCTAGCCACAACCACAACTTGCCTATCTGAACCTCAGACCTAGAGCTTGTGGGAACTTCCACACTTGCTGGACCTTCCTTCATCAGACAGTCCTCTTGTGGAAACCTGCAGCAAACTTCCCTGCAGAGAAGCTGGAGGCCAGAGCGATCCAGCTAATCCAGGAGCTGAACATCTTGCCAGAGGGGCACAGCAGGTTCACTTCCATGGGCTGCAGAAGGAAGAAGCTGAGCACAGCAATCAGACACAGCCAGGCATATCTGGATGAGTTTAAACTTGGTAGATCCAGACACAGTAAGCTGAGACATTTTGTTAGAACCAAATCTATGAAAGCATCTTCTCTCTTTTTCTCTTGATTCACAGAGGAGACAACAGCTTACTGGGAGAACTAGTCTGACTGGAAGACTCCAGGTACATCAAGGGGAGGAGATCAGACAAAACTTTGGGGAAGTAATTAAATGCAAATTTCCAATTTAATATCCACTTAGCTACACAGACATAATGTTTGCTTTTATGGTCTAAAATACAAACCCATTATTATAAAATATTTTCGACTGCTAATCATCATTACCCATTATTAGTGTTCCTAACTGTAGTTCTGTGAATACAAAACTATAACTCCTTAACCGTATAATCTCTCTTTGGGAACAATTTTAGTAGGTACTAAGGATATAACTGT
>PVKN010037117.1:0-11301 GCA_004027915.1 Capromys pilorides
CCTTCCAGAAAGCTGGGATTACAGGTGTGTAGTGTCATTCCTGGATGAAAGGCCATAATTCCTTTTTTTCAGAATCAAGACTGGGGGACTGGGGCGATAGCTCGGTAGAATAAGTGCTTGCCTGGCAAGTGCATAGGGCCTGAGTTCAATCCCCGGTTCTGAAAAAAAAAAAAAAAAAAAAAAAAAACCAAGGCTGGAAGTCATGACCTTTACATTGAGCTGTATCTGCTCAGCCTTTTATTTTTTTATTTTGAGGTAAGGTTACACTAAGTTGCCCAGGCTGGATTCCAATTTGTGATTCTCCTGCTTCAACATTCCAGAGTGCTGGGATTACAGGTTGTGCAGAGAGAGAGAGAGAGAGAGAGAGAGAGAGAGAGAGAGAGAGAGAGAGCGAGAGCGAGCTATGTATATGCACACACACGCACAATTTTGTGCATTTTCATAAAGCACATGTATGATGCAGCACTAAGCAGATCAAGAAAGACTTTCTTAGGCTGAGGCAGGAGGATCAGGGCGAGTTCGAGACCAGCCTGGGCTACACAAGTGAGCTCAAGGCCAGCCTGAGCTGCATAGTGAGACCCTGTCTCAAAAAGACTAAATAAATAAATAAATAAGAAAAATTTTAAAAAAAGACTTTCTTTTCAAAACAGCATCTCAATACATAGTCCAGGCTAGATTAGATTCACGATCCTCCTTCCTCAGCCTCCCAGTGCTGGGATTACAGGTGCGTATCATGGAGCTCAGCATGCAACAGAAAAGGAAACCAGGAGGGAACTAAAAATTTTGAAACCCTGGCAAAGAGAAGGCTGGTGGATTGAATTTGCAGA
The DNA here is from genome assembly GCA_004027915.1 of Capromys pilorides. NCBI lineage: Eukaryota > Metazoa > Chordata > Mammalia > Rodentia > Capromyidae > Capromys > Capromys pilorides. The sequence continues at coordinate 828 of PVKN010037117.1, forward strand.
AAAAGGAGCTGGAAACCAGAAGCTTAAAACATTAGAGCAAGGGGCCGGGGAGATAGCTCCGTGGCACAAGTGCCTGCCTGCCAAAAAAAAAAAAAAAAATCAGAGCAGCTGTCTCCAAGGACTGAGGGGTGGGGCCGAGTAGTTCAAAGAGTGGAAAAGTTTCTGGGCACTTCATTAAAGAATTGCCATGGGGCCGAGGTGGGGCACAGAGGTAGGGCACTTACTTAGCATGCTTGAGGACCTGGAAAATGTTTTGTGGGGCCACAGAGATAGCTCGGCGGTCTAAGCTCCTGCGTAGGCAAGAGGCAAGCATAAGGACCTGGGTTCAATCCCTGATACTACATGCTGTGCCGGCCTCGCCCCTGGACCTGCTGAGCTGGCCACCAGGACCCAACGTGGTGGCATATGCCTGTAATCTCAGCACTAGGGAGGCTGAAACAGGAGGATCACTATGAGTCCAAGTTGCATAGTGAGACCCTAAATACATAAAATTAAAAAAAAATTGTCTCGAACTTCATAGCAGGTTCCTGACTCAAAAACAGAAATAATAATAATAATAATAATCATAATCATAATCATAAATGTCTCAATAATACCAATGAAAAGTCTTTATCTCTTAGTGGATACAGCTAGACCTCTGGGAATGAGCAGATAGGTGAAGAAAACAGTATGGGGGAAAAAAGCCTTAGGGCTGGTCCAGAGCAGGGTGTGTTTAGCACGTGCAATGTCAAGAGAAGCAAGGAAAAGAAATGGACAAAGATGAACACACAGAAATGAACTAAAAGAAAAAGAGAATAAATTAAGGAAAAGAGAGACATCCTTTCCAAAATCATATTCTTCTCCTGAGCCCAGATGTCTTCCTAAGAGTCAAACATATTCTCAGAAACCAGCCGGACACACAGCAAGTCAGAGCCCCCTCCAGTAGCTTAAATTTACCATGCTCCAAATGCTTGGCTTTCTTCCATTCCAAACACCTTCATGCTCTTTCTTTATCCTGTTCACAGCATAACCATCGGTGCTATCTCCCGGGATGCAATGCTTACCTTTTTCTGGCTGTAGGAGTAGACAGTATGTAGCTCAGGGGTAGAGCACTTGCCTGGCACATGCAAGGACCACACAGACAGGCAGACACACAGACACATGAGCCATTTTTCCAAAGTGTTTACTCCCACAAACTATACGTGGGATTTGGTGTACTCCACATTCTTACTAATGCTTTATATTGTTTATCATGTCCTCTTTCTTAATTTCATGTATTTATTTATTTAATTTTATGTTTTGCATGATCGGGGATTGAACTCAGGACCTTGCACTTGCCAGGTAAGTGTTCATTCTACTGAGCTATCTCCTCAGCCCCTGTGTATTTATTTATTTTGAGACAGGATCTTGCTATGTAGTTCAGGCTGACCCTGAACTCATGGTGACCCACCTATGTCAGCCACCCAAGTGCTGGGATTGTAAGTGTGAGCCACTCTGCCCAGCAACTTTTATTTTATTTAAAAATTCTTAATTAGTAGTTAAACCCAAGACCTTTGCATTGCAGAACCAGGCTGGCTTTGAACTTGCAGCTTTCCCCCTGCCTCTCAGCTTCTTGAGTGCTGGGATTACAGGTGTGCACCACCATGCCCAATTTGGGGGCCAGCATGGTATACCTGGGGTTCCAGGGCCCACATGGCCCACATGGCATGGCATGGGGACTGAACTTGGGGCCTTGTGCTTGCCAGGCAGGTGCTTAGATTGCTGAGCTATCTCTTCAGCCCCAGCATATTCTTTATGATACCTTTGTAAATGAAATGTGAGTAGGTATGATATGAATGAACATTTAGCTATAATCTTGAACTAGACAGTGAGTTCTAAAAGTCTGTCTGAATACCTACTGTGTGCCAATCAGGCTACTTTTTTTTTCTTCCCAATGCTAGATTGAACCCAAGACATTTGCACTGAGCTATACTCCCAGACCTTTTTATTTTTTTAATGTAGGATAGGGCCTTGGTAAGTTCCTAAATTGCCCAGACTGGGCTCAAAATGTGGTCTTCCTGCCTCAGTGCCCTGCACTGTTCTGGGACTACAGGTATACCATGTATCACCCTGCCAGCTTTACTGACATTTTTTTTTTTTTTATGGCCGGCTCAGCCTGCCCGGGGGGGTGAAGCTGGTACAGAATGTGATGGGGGCGGGGGGGAGATATTGAACTGTGGTCCCTGCGGTTGCCTAAGCTTGCCTAAGCAGGTGCTTTAGGCCATTGAGCCATCTCGCCAGCCCCACCTGACTTATTTTTAACTTGTAACCATTTCTTCCCTGTGTAAATACTTTTCCTTTTAAATCACAAGGGACAGCACAGTATGCAGCCCAGTGTGCCGGGCAGCATCAGTCAGCCCTGACTCAGCCACTTAGCAGGATGGGGACCTTGGAGCCTCAGCCTCCTCCTCTGTAAAGTGGGGGTGATAAAGCACTCACATGCAAGGGGTGTGGGAGAGTGAACTGAGCTATCATACCCCAAGTTCTTACACTGCCCAGCACAGAATGCTTGGCACTGCCCTCTGCCCAGTCTTTGGACAGCGTCCTCTCATCTGCAGACAAGAGGGAAATGGCCATGTGCACGAGAGGCCAAGTACAGAAGGTCTTGCTATGTAGTTCATGCTGGCCTTGAACTCACTGTGTAGCCCATGCTGGTCTCTAACTCGGGGCAATCCCCTTGTCTCAGCCTCCCGAGAGCTGGTGTTACAGATGTTCACCACTACACTAGCTAGCCTTGCTTTTTAACAACCCATCTCTCTGAATCTGCCTTATTCTACCAGAGTCCAGCATTAATTCTCCAATGACCTATACCCCTTGTTCCATCTTTTCTTTTTTTTTTTTTTAAATTTTATTTATTTATTTGTTTGCTTGTTGTGTTTGTTTGTTTATTTATTCATCTTGTGGCTGGCTCAGCCTGCCCTGGTGGTGGCGCTGGCGCAGCATGTGGTGCCAGGGATCGAACTGCAGTCCCCGCAGTTGCCTGAGCCCTCCTAAGCAGGCGCTTTAGACCACTGAACCATCTCGCCGGCCCCCTTTTCTTTTTTTAAATGCATTTGGTACAGGGTCTCACTATGCAGCTCTGACTTGTAGTGAGCCTCCTGTTTTTAGCCTCCCAGAGCTGGAATTACAGGAATGTGCACACACCTGGACTCAGTGGCCTGCTCAGCACGCATGGGGGCGGGGCTGGCGTGACTCCACCTCTTAAAAGTTCCACCAACACCTGTCCCCAAAACTGACCACACCTCCAGCACATGACCTTTTGGGAACACTCTCGAATCATATCCAAACTCTTGCAATTGATTTGCAATTTTCTGCACTTAATATGGCAAATTTCATCAGACTCCCTGAGAGGAACATACAGCAGGCTGTCCCCAGAGAAGTCAATGCTCCTTTTGTCAACAATTAGATCTTATGAGAAAGACTTGCATGTTACTCAAATTGGGTCCTTGGACAGTCAGCTACTGACCTGAACCCGGTGGTACAATGAGACATGGCAAAATCAGTTGTTTGCAGTTGAGGTTTTGTCATTTCAAAACAGGGTTTTGCTATGTTGTCTAGGCTTGCTGGCCTTGAGCTGGACCTCTCCTGAGCTCTAGCTTCCCAAATTCTGGTATTACAGGTGTTGCTCCCCACCCTCATCTGTTTTATAGTTGAAATCTTAATCTTTTACCTCAGAACTTTTCCTAGCTTTTTGGTTAAGAGCACAGGGAATCACTGTCAGTGCTTTTGAATAGGTCAGTGGGGTTGATGAGTAGGAGGTTTCCTGTCGGAAGCAGCAGCTCTCCTGCCTGGTCAGAGTGGTATCAGCGATGAGGGTGAAACCCATGGCTTGTTTTTGGTGAGCCATGGCAGTGTCGTGCAAGGTTCCAAGGAGTGAAACTCAGATGGTTCATGTGGCCAAGGGATGGGTAACGGGCTGGTCTCTGAAGACACCCAGGAGATAGTCTTAGAATGGGCTATTCATTCATTCATTCATTCATTCATGCTATGGCCAGCTCAGCCTGCCTTGGCTGGTGCAGCATGTCGTGCTGGGGATTGAACTGTGGTCCCTGCAGTTGCCTAAGCTTGCCTAAGCAGGTGTTTTAGACTGCTGAGCTATCTCGCTGGCCCCTAGTCTTTGTCTCTATTAATTTTTTGCTTCACGTCTTTCTTTTTTGTCTTCTTGACACAGGGTTTTACTATGTAGTTCAGGCTGGCCTTGAACTCACTTTGTAGCCTAGGCTAACCTCAAAGTTGAAGTGATCCTCCTGCCTCAGCCTTCCAAGTACTGGGATTACAGGTATGTACCACCATAGCTATCCTTGGTATCTTTTTGTTTTTGGCACTAGGGATTGAACTCAGGACCTTGCACTAACTAGCCAGGCAGGTGCTTATGCCACTGAGCTATCTAACCAACCCCTCATATCCTTTTGCAATGAGTGCATATTGGTCATGCAGATTAATGGGTCTTCTTTTGACAGATTCATACATGCACATAACACACGGAAACAATTTTTACCTGCATCAGTGTCTACAACAGCAAGCTCTCTTTTCTTAACTCTTCTTCCTTATGAACAAAAGCAGCAGTGGCCGGAAGAGGCAATGTCAGGCTAGATTATATAATGAACTTTGGTTTTCATTGTATTTACTTTGTGTGTCTCTCACCACAGGGCAAAGTACTACCGTCTTTTCACTTATGGTTAGGTCATAGTTGACTTTTCAAACAAAATTTGTTTAAATAAAGCGATTTATTTATTGAGACAAGATCTTGCTGGGGAGTTCAGGCTGGCCTCAGACTCTGGGTAGGCTTCCTGCTTCAGCCTCCCAAGTGGGAATCCCATGGGTATGCCACCCCTCCCAGCAAGGTGAGTAATTTCAAAGACGATGAAGTCAGCAGCAGTATAAGTAGATGTACATGTGACAAACTGCAAAGGCATTTTGGGCTTGGAGATGGTAGAAGGAAGTGGGAAGACACGAAGGGGAGGTGACAGGGCTGGTGTCAGAGGCCTGAGCTAAGAGGGTGTGGTCCTTCCCCACTCCTCTGATACCAGGGCTCCACATTCGTCAGGGGACAGCAGTTACTCCTTTTCTGGATCAGGATCTTAAGAACACAGTAAAATGTCCATAAACTTCCTGGACAAGGCTCAGGTTCTCTGATAATTTTATTAGTATTACAAATGTCATAGTGTGAGCCACCACCCTAGGGCTGAACCCAAGGGGCTATTTTTAACTCTCAGCCTAGGCTAGGACATTTCTGGAGCAGTTGATTAAGTATAAGGAGAGCAATGCATGTTGAAATTAGCTGGATGTTTGCTTCTGACTGTGAGAGAAGGAAAGTGGATTATTTATTTATTTAGATACTGGGGTTCAAACTCAAGACCTTGTACTTGCCAGGCAGGTGCTTAAGCCAGTGAGCTATCTCCCTGGCCCTTATTTTGTTTTGAGACAGGGTCTTGCTATGTAGCCCAGCCAGTCTTCTTTTTTTGGAGATAAGAGTCCTGCAACAGCGTTCAAACTTCCGTTGAACTTACTATCTAGCCCAGGCTGGCCTGGAACTTGAGGCAATCCTTCTGCCTCAGCTTCCTGAGTGCTGGGATTATAGGTGGGTGCCACCAGTCAGCTACAGGCTGGCCTCCAACTTAAGTCCCTAAAAACCGATGCTCTCAGCTATAATTATAGGCTCGCGTCATCCAGCCCAGCTCATAAGTACACCTGTTCTACCATTGAGTTGGTTAGGACTCTACAGGTCCTTAGAATTTTTTTTAAAAATGTACAGGGGCTACAGGGTCTCACTATCCAGTTTGGACTTGTAGTGATCCTACTGTTTTAGGCCTCCCAAGCACTGGGACTATGGGCGTATGTCACCAAGCCCAGTCTCAACCACCGCTCATGGCACCCCAGGAGAGGGGGCAGCACAGCATGCCATGGATCAAACCCTGGTTCCTGTGTCTATTTAAGTAGGCACTTTAATCTGCTAAGCTATCTGGCCTGCCCTTCTTTGTTAGAATTAAATAGCTCTTTCTGAAGACACACTTTCTTCTTTCTCTCCCTTCTTTCTCTTCTAGCTCCGCCTCCTTTTCTTCTTTCTCCTTCTTGTCTTTAAGACAGGGTCTTGACTCACTATGCAATCCAGGCTGGCCTCAAACTCGCTGAGATCCTCCTGCCTCAGCCTCCCAAGTGCTGGAATTACAGGTACGTGACACCACATGGACTTGAAAAGTTTTTTTTTCGGAAATTTTTTCACAGGTTCTGCAGGTGTGAGGTGGATTTTAAGCTTTTTTATTTATTTTAGTTTTTTGAGACAGGATCTCCCTATGTAGCTCTGGCAGATCTTGAACTCAAGTGCAGTTCAAACTGGCATCCAACTGCCTGTGATCCTCCTGACTCACTCTTCCAAGTGGGAGAATTACAGGTGTGCACCAAACACATCTATTTATTTACTTATTTAACATTTACTTGGTAGTTGCTGCTGCTTATTTAAAAAATTGTTGATACTGGGCTGGTGCTTTAGCTCAGTGGTGCAGAGCCTCCCTGGCAAGTGCGAGGCCTTGAGGCCCTGAGGCCCTGAGTTAGATTCCTGATACCAACCTCCTCTCTACCAAAAAACCACCCTAAAAACTCCAACCTGTCGACACATAAAGTACTTTAAAAAGGAAATCCAGGGAAAACACATAGACTATTTTTTTTCCCCCCGGTACCAGGGATTGAACTCAGGACCCTGCACTTTCTAGGCAAGCACTTGTTCTACTGAGCTATCTCCCTGGCCCCAAGACAACTTTAAATGCAGATTGTGTTTTGCCTGCGACATCTGCTGCGACCTCGAAACTGTACCTGGGCAGGGGGAGTGGGTGGTAGTAACTGCAGGCAGGTGCCGTTGCTGGGCGGGGCCCGCGGGCGAAGCACTCCGGCTCCAGCTGTGGCTCCTCTAGCGAGGCAGCAGGGCCCGGGGTCTGTCTACAGTCAGTGCGCACGCGTGGGACTGCTGCAGTTCCAGCCCCAGAAATCCTCCTTTTGTTTCCCAAACTAGGACCATCCCTGCTCCTCAACTATAAGCTTTATCCCGCACCTTTGTCCTAGTGCCCTCCACCACCAGACAAGGAGTTACTGTTGAGAAAACTGAGACTTGGAGCGGCACTTAGGACACGTCGTCAAGGGCATCCGCGGGTCTCCGCGACACGAAACCTCTCCGCAGGTTCCTTCCACAGGTGGCCCCTCTCCCAGCCACTTCCAGCTGACCTGCCCAGTCTTTGCAGCGGAGGTGGGTGTTACACTCGGTGGAGCCGGAGGAGTCGAGTTCCCAGCCCGAGCCTCGCCGCCGCCGCTGAGACCACCGTGCTGTCCCCTGCGCCACCGTGGCAGTTGTAGGGTTGAGACAGCAGTGCAGTCACGTTGGGCTCTGAGGCTCAGGGGGCACGAGCAGCGCACCCAGAGCCCCATATTTCGCGGCTGCTAGGCGCGGGCCTGGGGTCTGCGCCGGGTCCCGGAAGACTGGGGGCGGGACTCGAGGGCGGGGCCTCTGGGCTGAGAAAGGAAGGGTCTGGGGGCTCGGGGCGGGGCCTCGACGAGGTTGGGTGGGGCGTTGAGGGCGGGGGCGTGGCCGGGGCGTGGCCTGGCGCAGTCTGGGGCCGGTGGGGCCACCGCACCTCAGTCCGCCTCGCGCGCCTTCGCCGCAAGCATGACGGACGCGTTGCCGCCCGCGGCCCGCCAGCCGCTGGAGAAGGAAGGCGAAGACTACTTTCGGAAGGTGGGTGGCTTCTGGGCCCCAGACCGCCGCCCCACCCCCGGGCTGAGGGAGGGGCTGAGGCAGCGTGGCCGGGTGGGCGCGGCCCGGAGGGGGAGGGGGCGCGCGGGTCTGGTAGGGCCGGGCGGGGGCTGAGGAGCAGGCGGCAAGGGAGGCGGCGGCGGTGGCGGCGGCGTCCGGGCGCGCGGAGCAGGTGGCTCAGGGCCGCCCGCGTGCAGGTGCGAGCCCGGAGGCGGGGCCCGCGGGAGGGCTCCGGCCGCCCCCGTGCTGACCCTGCCTGCCTGCGAAGGACCTGCGCCGGCAACTCCTGCGCCGGCAACTCCCGCGCCCGCGCCCTCGCGGCGCCTTGCGACCTGAGCCCAGCTTGCGCCCGAGAGACCACTCCAGGCGGGCTGGCGGTCGTCTTTTTCTTCCAAAGTGTTTTCAGCGTCCGTTTCTTCGACTTCTCAGCACTCAGAGGCGGCAGCTGTAGAAAGGGACCTCGGGCGACGCCCCATCGCTTATTGCGGGTCGCTCTGCAGGGCCTGAACGCGGCGGCCTCGCCCCTTCTTACTTTATGCTGGAACAGATTTATCAGGTGGTGTGGGAGCCTGGGCGGACGAGTGCGTGCTCCGGGATCGGCCCTCACCGCTGCCTCCCTTTCGGGAGTTAACAGTCGAGTAGCTCAGTCCCTCCAAAGCGACCTCAGAGCGAGCGTGGTGGTGCGCACGCTAGTAATCTCCGCACTCTGAAAGGCTGAAGCATTCTTGGAGAAGAATCTCAGGGTCGAGCCCAGCTTAAGGCAATTTAGCGATTTGGCTAGACTCAGTTTCAAAAAAAGGGATAGGGGCCTGGGGATGCTGCTTAGTGAGAAGGTCTTGTGTTCAGTTCCCTATACCGACCCCCTTCCTCCAATCCTGCCAGGAAGCATTCTGTGGTAGAAGTTTTTTTTTTTTTTTTTTGGTGGGCCCGGGATTCAAACTCACAGCCTTGCCCTTGCCAGGCAGGCATTTGTGCCACGGAGCTATCTCCCTGGCCCCCCAAGAAGCATTCTGAACGAGGGGCATCTGGGGTGTTGGGAGGCCCACAGGTGACAGGGCCAGCAAAGATGCTTTCAAGCTAAGTCATGGTGACACCCACCACACCTTTTTCCTTGCAGGTCTTCGGGAGTTTAAAAATAGCCTTCTGCCAACAGAAACTAGGTGCATTGAGATTGTCCTATGCTATTTTTTTGACAAATAGGGTCCAAGACACAGTGCCTATTTATAAACAGGGAAGTGAAACTGTCCTACAGGACAATCCCTAGTTTTCCAGAGCCTAGCCAGGCAGTTCCTAAGTGGCCTTGACATCTTTTTCTCTTCCCATTATGACACTGGGTTTTTGCTCACTGGTGAGGGGTAGTAAAGGTAGGACAGGAGGGGAATCTGGGAATTTGGAGACGGATGGGAAAGCTGCTTTTTTTAAAGTTGCTTTTAGCTTTAAAAGAAAAAAAAAATCCCAGCTGTTTTGAAGTATATTTAAGCGCAAAGATGTCATCATAGAATTACAGTATTATAACTTCTAATTATGTGTGGTGTGTGGAACAGAGGATCACAGGACATAAAATTGGAGAAAGAGGCTTGGCCTGGGAATCCCTAGAAGTCGGTCCTAGGGCCCCAGGGCCTGACTGCCACCCCCACAAAATTGCCTGGTGGCCTCTAACAAGTTGCTGCCTCTTTCAGGGAACTTGCTTTTTCTCTCTGGATTGTTGGTCCAGTGAACGGATGGCTTTATGTGCCTGTGGCAGCACCTGTGGGAATTGGCCGAGGGTGGATGAGGAAGGATGGAGCAGCACCTTGGGGAGTGATGGGCCCAAGTTTTCCGGAATAGGTTTTCCCATAGGACTGCTCCAGGGCTTGAGTCCCAGGGGAGGATTTGGGTGAGGGGCAGTGGATGACAAGGAAGCCAAGAAAGGATGCATGGTTGGGTGTTTTTTAGACGCAGTTTCTCTACTGGTGGATGAGTGCAAAGTAAGATGAATCACTACTATACAATTAGAATCATCTGTTTAGAAAATGAAACCTTGTGGTGATCATTGTGCTATGGCCGAGTTAAGTCGTACCAGTCCAAAAGGTATTCTTTGTGTGGAGAAAAGAAATGGTGTTGACATTTCTTTCCTGATTTGTGGCCGGAACCAATTTGACCTAAGACAAAATGCTCACGGAGTGACAGGGGGGTGTATTTGGGTGAAGGGCTCTTTGAGGGTAGAGGAAACAGCTTGGGCAAAAACTGTGAATGTTTGTGGGGGAACCTCCTGAGGCTGTGAAGGCGGTCTAAGTGGGAAGTACTTCAGCATCATTCATCCTAAGGAAGCAGGGAATTTTAGAAATCATCAGTGTGGTCGAGCAGTGCAACACAGTTGAGATACTTATCAGAGAACCCATTTTGCCTAGGTGTCAGTGGGCTGGATGGAGGAGAGACCAAGTGGAGCCAGGCAGGTGGAGTTGGGGAGCTGTAGGCCCCAGTAATCTTCATCACCTTTGTGCCTTCTACACTAATACAGGCTAATGATGTCCAACAGTTTGTGCTTTGTCAGCATAACCTTGACCACTCATCCTTCTCACTACCTTATACCTTAACTGAGACTAGGGGCCCAGCTTGAAGGTAGGAATGCTCGTGTGGAGGTTGGAAGGATGGGACCGTGGGCACAGGCAGAGCCTGCAAGGATAGGAATAACTGGTGGGGTAGGATGTGGTGGGAAGGGCACTGCCAACAGGA
>PVKN010037118.1:0-11308 GCA_004027915.1 Capromys pilorides
GGGCTTACTAGGCCGGGAGGTATGGCGGCTACAAGTCCAAACAGCACAGCGTCATCTCTGGGAGGGTCCTGCTTGCTATTCTACCCACTGTGAGTGGCAGCACGAAGGTGGGAGCGCAGGTGACAGAAAGGTCACATGACGTTTTAGTTACTCTTCTCTTGTTGCTGGGACAAATACCCGACACCCAAAATGAGGGAAGGAAAAGTTTATTTAGCTCACAGTTACTGGAGGTTTTAGTCCATGTTCAGCTGGCTCCAGGCAGAAGACAGCCTTTCATGGCGGCAGGCAAGAGCAAGAGCACAGGGAGAGCTGCTGCTGAAGCAGCTAACTTCTCTTCCTTTACATTGAAGGCAGCACCCATTTCCATAATAATCAATTACAAATTCCAGAAGCAGCCCCTGGACTGCTTGAGGCTTTTGGGGGGGGGGGGGGACACCTACACACAAACCATAATACGTGACCAGGCAGGAAGCTAGAGAGGAATCCAAGCATCATGCGGCGTCCCTCTCACTGAAGCCCATTCAGGGGTTCCACAAGAGCCATGCCGGTGCCTTTGAGGGGCACACTCACTGGTGACTGAAATGCCACTTCCAGCACCAGGTTCCACAGCTGGTGCCAGGGAAGGGGCTGCCCTGCCCTGCAGGGGCAGGCTTCCAGGAGCCCCTTGAGGGCAAACCATACCCAGCCTGCAGAGGACCACAGAAGATACTTCTCATTTTCTGTCTGTCTTTAATAATTCTACATGAAAATTCAAGTACAGGCTTTATTGTCCATCTTCAACGATCTTGGACATATACCTGATGTAGGAAGCGTCGATCCACAGCTTAAATCTGTGTTTAACTTTTGAGGAAGCAGGAAATCATTTTCCACAATGGCTTCACCGGTGTATAATCCTACCAGCATGAGGGGCCCCCACCTCACCACATTCCTACCAGCAGCGTGAGGGGCCCCCACCTCTCCACGTTCCCACTGGCAGCTTGGGGGGCGGGCCCCACCTCCCCACATTCCCATAAGGGGGCTCCCACCTCTCCATGTTCCCACCGGCAGCGTAGGGGTTCCACCTGGCCAAGTTCCCACCAGCAGTGTAGGGGGACCCCGCCTCGCCACATTCTCACCAGTATTGCAGGACTGCCTTCCGCTGTGTTAGCCATTCTGCTGGCTATGTTCCAGCAAAATGACTGGCCTTTCTTTCCTTGATGACTTAGGAAGTTGGACGTCGCTTCAGGACGTCTTTTGCTTGTGCCTTTGAATATCTTCCCTGAAGACAGATCTCCTCAAATCCTCTCTCATTTCTTGATTGAGTTTTCTTTGTGTTGTTGAGTGTTAAAATTGCCTTTCACATCTGGATACAAGTCTCCTCTCATATAATGTATAAATATTTGCTTGCCTTTGGCAAGTCACCTTTCCATTTAATTTTGGTACCCTTAAATCACAAAAAGCTAAAATTTTACACAATCCAATTTAGCTTTTTTTTTTCTAGTATTGCTTTTGTTTTGTTGCGTTATCCAAGAGACCATTACCTAATGAAGGTCACGAAACTTTATTTCTAAGTTGGCTCGCAGGGTTTTGTCACATGAGCTCTGGCGTGTTCTTGATTAGGTCGCGGGTGTGGAGAGAGGAAGCCACTGGCTGCCTGCTCTGCGCGCGCGTGGTGCCGGCATCCTTTGTTGAAATGAGTGTTCCCTCTCCTAACTGATGCTCCTGGGGGCCTCACCAGAACCAGCTGACCGTGGGTGACAGTGCGGTGACTCTTAGTAACGCTAAGAGTAGTTTGGCCCTGAGTAGCGCTAGTTTGATCTCTGAAGCTTGGTAGCTAAGTTTGGGGTTGAGATGTGCCCGCCCACCCACCCCACTTCTCCTTAGCTGCTCTTGGCACTTGGAGCTCCTGTGTGAATTTTACAGTGGGACTAATAACAGCAAAAAGACGTCATCTGGAAGTTTTAAAAATGGACTTTTTGGCGTGATCTCCCTTTCGCCTTGTTTTCATTCTTACTGTACAGAAATACAATGTATTTCTTCTGCATATTGATCTCATACGCGGCAGCGTATTGAGCTCCCTTATTATTTCTGATGGATGTTCTGTGGCTCCCTGTAACTGCTCCACATCGTGCTAGCTTTCTGGAGAGAGGCTTCCATGTATCCCTGTCCAGGGTAGCTGCGTCAGTTCACTCGCGTGCTTAATTACATCGTATAAAACTCACTGTCGGATTTTAAATGTAAGTGATGAGTTTCCCGCCGTTCACTGCGCTGTTACCTGTGGGCTTTTCTGGACGCCCTTCTTTACCAGTTCGAGGAAGGTGTTTCCGAGTCCGTCTCTATGGACGGCTCTCATCGCGAGAGTGTCTCATCTGCAGGTGCCTTCTGCCGCCGTTCAGCAGACGCCTTCGCCCCGTTGATGCTGACCGGGCACCGGCGTGCTCGCGTCTGAGCACTGCGCCTCTGCTGTGTCCTCCTTAACACCCTTGTATGTCGAGATGTGTGTTGCTGTGTTCTCATACACTTGTGAATTTCCTAAATTTATTTCCAGTTTTAATCTTTGAGGACATACTTTGCATAATTTTCAATGCGTCAAGGTGTACTCTGAACCCTCGTCTACCTCCCCTGGATGCTACACCGAGGGAACCCGGAGGCTCCGCGGTCTCTTGTCATCTGCTGCAGTCCTGCGTTTTTATCTGATGGATTGATCCGCATCTGCGTTAAAGCCACAGAATTCCAGCAAGCAGTCAGCTAGTTTCAGTAGTGTACAAAAACATTATTTTAATGTAGTGTTTCCTCTAAAACCATCGTCATGCTATTAATTTTATACAAATTATTTACCTACACATTATAAGCCCATAATCACGTTTATGTAATTACTGATTTATATAGTTGTCTCTCAAGGTAGGTAAAAAAATGTTACCAAGCATATTCATATCATCCTGCATGTTTACCCATGTGGCTACTTGCCCTGCTGGTCTGCATGTTTTTGTGTAGATTCCGGTCAGTGCCTCCTCAACCAGCTCCCGTGTGAACGAGTGGTCTACTCTTGGGTCTTAGAAAGTCCAGGATGGACCTGACCATGTTCTGTGTATTTTCTATAGAATGCTCTAATATTTTGTACAATCTAGATATGCAGAGAAATTTTCCTATCATGAAATACTGATGTCTGATTGTTTAGCATTTTATTTATTCAATCTCAGTCTCTGTGGATCTCTGTCTCTCTGTCTCACTGTCTACCTGCCTCTCTCTCACACACACACACATACACACACACGCGCGCGCGTGCACGTGCGTGCGCGCGCACACACACACACACTCTCTCTCTCTCTTCCTCTGAATCTTTTGTACTGTTTTAGTGTTGGCAGCAAAAACCTCCTCAGACTGTGCCTTCAGTGCTTCCCCTGGAGATCTTCTTTCCTAAATACACAGCTTCTTGTTTATAAACCCTAGCTCCATGTAACTGTGGAGCATAATTTTATTCAGCTTTCTGCCTCTGCCTAACAAGAAATCTTTTCTATTCTTTTTGAAATATGTATTATTTTTTTCCTTCTGAGGGCTCATGACCCATACTTCTACCCACATTGTGTCTGTGATAATTTAAATATTTCCTAAGAAGATACAGGTGTTTCCCGCTGGGTCCTCACTTGCTCTGATCCCCTAGTAACAGTTGCTATGTGGTGACATTTCTCTCTAAATCTTTTCAGGATAGTCTGGGGATTTTTTCTGTCACGGCTCTCAAAATGTTCCTCTGCCCCAAAACATGAACTTTATTTCTGGACATCAGAACTTGGCGAGTTTCCCATTATTGCTATAACAAATCACCAAAAGCTTAGGGGTTTAAAATAGCATGAGGTGATTATCTTACAGTTCTGTACTCAGGAGCCTGGAATGGACCCTGGGGTGCTGAGTGAGCACCCCCGTGTCTGCTCCTCCCCTGACTCCACCTCTCAGTTTCCCTTGCGCTCAGAAGCTGTCCTGCTCCTCAGCCTCCATGGCAGCCTTTGCCTCTGGCCTTCTTTGAGTCCCACCTCCTTATTAGGATGGCTGTGTACAAAGGGCCCACAGCTCCAGGGATTGTCCCCAGCCGAGAACCCTCGGTGACATCATAAATCCCCTTTGTCCTTAGGGCAGCAGAGGTACAGGCTCCAGCAATTAGGCTGTGAGCTCGCCCGCTCTCCTCCCGGAGCTCCAGTGAACCAGCGACACTTTCCCCAGCTAGGGCTCTTAGTGATCTCCCAGTTCCCATTGTTCTAATCGGCCGCTTTTCGCAGCTCAAGTGTCTGGGAAGCTTGTGAGCAGTAAGGTCACAGAGACCCCAGAGGCGTACCACGACTCTCTTTCTTCTTACTGAGCAAGGCTTTGTCTGTATGCATTCTCCTCAGGCTGCTGCAGGCCTTGGTCAGTACCTCCAGCTCTGAGAGGTGGGTTTTCCTTGCTTTTGATCCTGTTCTTGTGTGTGAGAGAGAGCAGATTTTCAGAAGTCCTTACGCTATCGTTCTGAAAGATCTTCCTCTCTGATTACACTTACATCAGTTGATTAATTAGTCTCCCGACTCAACAGGCACCACGTGGCCCTGTCTGACTTTAGCACCGCCATTTTGCATGCCGGCTCTTCCTTTGGTAGCACTCTGCCCTGTGGCCGTGGAAGTGGTGGCTGCCCACCAGTGCAGGGGGCGTAGACACCCTCAGGGATCCTGTCTGTAGATGCTGATTCAGAAGTCTCTGAGACCCCTGAGAGGAAGTCGCTTACCAGACTCACAGGCCTTGTCAGGCGGATGAATTCAAGCTGTCCTGTGCCTTCAGGACCAACAGAAAAATGCTAAGATTAATAAGTTTTTAACAAATGTTTATTTCCCACTGAATGACCAGATAGCACAGCTCCTACAGGACCTTCTCTGAGCCTTTTTATTGATAGCATTTTCCTTTGTCAGTAATCCCCTCAGCGCTGCTGTGATCTGACCCAAGAAGTACATTTGTGTGGCATATTGTACATGCTTGGTACTGGGCTTACCTCAATAAGCTCGGAAATGGCTGCTGAGACACCGTAGTTCATACACAGAGGGAGGGAGGCAGGGCGTGTTTATGCAGAGGCCACAGCAGAGTCATTTCAGATGGCTCACATTTGCATTTGTGGCTGTGAAAAAGATGGGCACAGGGAGCTCTTACAGCTAACCATTGTGTTAGATAAAGTGACAGGAAATAACTTCTCCTCTGACTACCAGTGCAGCTCAAGCACAGAAGAAAAGCAATGTGTTATCTAGCGAGGTCTGTATTCCACCAACACCTGAGCCCAGCTCGTTAGCTACTTTCAACCTGTATAGTATGCAGCGAACACTGATGGATTCGAAAAACTCCATCACTTACGTGAAATCCTTTGCGATGCATAACACTTTATATGGAATGTGCAAGCAAAACAACCCATAATAAGTTATATGTTGTATGCAAAAATAGCAAATCCAGAGTAGAGAATAATCTTATTCATGTTGAATATTTCTTTAAATGAAAACCAATGCTAGCTGATGATATGGCTTAACAAGCTAAATGGGGTTGAAGGCGTCCCCTGAGTGGGTCAGAGGGACAAGACCTGCGGCTGGCTCCCAGCATGGACTGGGAGGAAGAGAGCAGATGGGAGACAGAGGAAGGCCGGCGGAGGCCCCGCACCCTGTGGAAACCTGGGCAGTGATGCGCACCTCACCATGCTGTGTGCCTAGGGATAGGTCATCACCAAATGTCTTTCCAATTTGCCACACGTATCATTTTTAATTTCTCATACCCATGTGGTAGACTTAAAACAGCAACGGCCTGAATTTTTGAAGTAAAAATCTAAACTTCTAATTGAATGGGCTCACGTGATCCAATTTATTTGATTTATAGGGAAGGCAAAGCAGGGCGTATGCTTCAGGGTTACTGAACAGAGGCTCTCGGGCTGTCTCTGGCTAATAAAAGAAAGTCAATTTTATTTTCTATTGGATTTTTGGGTATATGCAGACATTTTCTTTATTAGCTAAGAGAGAAGAATTGGGATTCTACCTAACCTAAAATGAAATAAAAGAGCTTCTTACTGTTTACGGTTTTGCTGTTTCCTATTTCCGCTTTCCTCTCAGCCCCAGCTGCCTTTTTGCCTTGGAGAGAAACACTTTCTACCACTCGTTCCTTTGTTTTCAAATATTTGTGCAGTGTTCATTGTGTCTGGCCACAGCAGAAGCTGGACACGCAACATAAAGGACTGTCCAGTCATGCACAGGATGGGTCCCAGTGGCCAGGTGCCCCTGCCACGGACAGGTGAGGCTGCGTCAGGCCGCTGCCTGCGGAAGTGGCCCCTGCACCCAGAGCAGAGTGGGAAAGAAGCCCTGTGGCGACATCTCCGTGGCAGATTCTCATGGACAGGGGCTCTGGGGAATGGACGAGTTTGGGGCCCCAGGATGCACCACTGAAGAAGGCGTCTTCTTGCTGTCTATAGCTGGGTGGGTCATCATCCAGTTTGGGACTTTAAGTCAAAAGCCACTTAGATTCTGGTAACCTGAAAACAATGATGGGATTGTTTAACGGATGCTTGAATTTATTACTTCTAATAAAACTTTCACGCCCCGGGTGCCTGCACCGTGTATTCTTAAGAGCTGTATTGGAAGCTACTCGCTCAGACTGTGATGCGTGTTTCATATTTTTGCTAAGCCTTTAATAAAAAACTCACCAACACTGTGAACTCCTGTGCTCGCTATCAGAAAGATGGCCCTGAAGCTCTCAGCCCCCATGAGGTCAGGGTCAGTGTGAGATTCTTCTCCAATGAGTGCAGCTTGGCATGGAGCAGGACACCTCTCTGGTCTGTGTGAATTCACCGAATCACGAATTTGGGTCTCTTCCTCCTCTAGCAAGATCCAGTGTGGCAGTCCCATGACGCTGGGCAGTGGCAGCGAGCTGCAGCCACGTGGTTACCAGGAGGCGAGTAGTTCTTCGGTGCGCTGCGTGGCTGCGTGGCTGCGTGGCTGTGTGGCTGCATGGCTGCATTGTGTGTCCAGGAGGCTGGGTGCATTCAGTGAGTTTGTGATCTATAGAAGTTTCCACCTTCAATGATTTATCAGAATCTAACCCCATCATAAGCCGAAAGCTTCTGGATTCATTATTGAACCTTAAAACATTAACCCTAAAACATCTGCATTTTAAAACTTTCTAGACACAGTGGCTTATGACATTCAGCGGCTCCCAAGGCCTGACCCAGAGGAGCCACGCCTCTGACTTCTCCCTGATGGCCACAGCTGTGCCAGGCAGGAAAATGTACTTCCTGACCAAGTGCTAGAATTATAGAGAAGCGCTGAGAGCAGGCTCACAACGCACACACACTTAGCTGGCAGGAACCAGGAAGGCCCGAGCACCCTGGGGAATAGGAAAGGCCTATTGGGGCGCCACAGTCTCTCTACTGACCCCAACGGAGGGGCCTTCCTCCAGGTCAGGAGCAGCCGCCACTGCTGCCGCCACCCTTTGCTCTCCGCTGATCCCGGCCAGCAGGAACGCATCTCTGCAGACGGGACATGAGCCACAGTGCTTTCCCAACCAGGCCCTTGGGCAGTCGGGCCTGAGAGGACAGTTCAGGACGGTCTGTGAAAGACCGCAGTGGGAACAAGTGAAGCTGGACAAAGTGGACAATCTTAGCAAAGGCCACGTTCACAGTCTGTCCCACGCCACGCAGATGTTACCTCTCGCTCGTTCCCTCCACAGTCTCCCTGCTCACAGCGTCAGTGTGTCAGAGCCGGAGTAGCGCCGTAGTAACACGTACTTGTGGATCGACCCTAGAAGTGGTCCTGTCCCTGGGCTGGGAGCTCATGTTGAGGTCCACGATGCTGTCAGAAATGGGACAGTGCTGGATGGTGGTGGCTACGGTGCTCAGCTGTCGCTGGCTCCTGTGTGGACACAGTCTTCAGCAGTCTTCCTTAAAAGTCCATGCACCGTGCGCAGCACAGTTGCGGCCTTCGGCTCTGCAGGTGTGTACCACACGCTCCTCTCTGCTGCTAGAGTGCTGTCTACTTGATTGCACCGCTGCAATCCAAGACCTCGGTCCGAGTCCCCTGCCTCAAGTGTTTCTGGTCGTGCCCGAGGTCCTCATGCCATTCTCCTATCTACCTACGCTACTTGCCCTGATCATGACATGAGAACACTGCCAGGCATCGGTGATGCATGTCTATTGCTCATGTGTGCGTCGCTGCTCTGAACTCCATAACCAAACTGTCCGCTCTGTCCCACTTCTCTGGTCATCTCAGCCCCACTCTGGGCATCCTCACTCTGCGGCACTCCAAAATGCTGATCTCTGAAGACACCACTCCTGCCCACCTTTGTTTCTATTCCCAACAATCGCAAGAATGTCTCTGTACATTTCCTGATGGATGAATGCCTGTTTTTCTGACAAGCTAACCATCAAGGATCCTCTAGCATTATAAATGGAAAATGTTATTAAGCCGGGAACTGTTGAATGGCTTCCGAGGTCCGAGTGGGGTCTGAGGTTGGCGGTAGTGGGCTTTCTTCACCACCAAGCGAGCCTTCTGGCTCTGCGAGTCCTTGCTGCTGATGCTCACCGCCAGCCATGCCATCTGCATGGAATACAGTGCATACTATCCTGAGAATCAAAATCCATCCGTTGGGCTCCTTTCTCTTTGCTAGATACTAATAAGCCCAAGCTAATCTGGGTCACAGCAGTGACATCGGTGGATGGCTTTTCTTGGGCCAGGCATGATCAAATTGACTTAAGCATTCTCTAGCACCTAATCTCTACCTCCAACCCAAGGGTCAGGCACTTTTAATATTATCCCTTACATTGCAATAAAAGGAGACGAGAGATCTGTCTCCCAAAGCAAGGGTAGATAAAGAGCTACTTCTTAAAGGAAATATAAGCATAATATAGTCAAGACCTGGCTGTAATCATCCAAATAATTATTCCATTAGTAAAATGTTAGAGTGTGTGTCTAGTCGTCCCCCCAAAGCCTCATGCAGTCATGGGGTGGGGACTTCTAGAGTTTGAGATTAACTCATGATCCACTGGGATTATGGGTGATCCAAGGCTGGGATTATGGGTCTGAGTACTGCTGGGATTATGGGTGTGGCCTGAGGTGGATAGCTGAGGCAGAAAGCCTGAATGTAATATAAGAGAGATAGACAGGCAGACTCTCTCTGTTGCCATTGTTGTTGTTCCGCCACCAGGAACTGCTGCTCTCAGTCATGTGCCAGTCTGCCTTGGAGCCAGATGAGTATGGACTGAAACTTCCAGTAACTGTGAGCTAAATAAACCTTTCCTTCCTTCGTTTTGGGTGTTGGGTGTTTGTCCCAGCAATGAGAGAAGAGTAACTGAGACAGAGAGTCATCATAAACAGAAGTGACAGTGGAGACTGTGAAGTCATAAAGTAAAATGGAGGTTTTTACCATGGGACAAGAGGTCATTCTGTCCTTATGGGAAGAAGCTCCTAAGTTGCTCCTGCTCTCCAGAGGCTGGGCTTCCGTCCCCCACGTCAGCCAGCACATACCACCCTCTGCACCCCTGCCCCACCCTAGAATCCAAGTGAGAAACAAGGACCATGTTTGGGATTTTTTTTTTCTTTTTAATTATAACACAAGGTGTATAAAAATATAGTAAATATTTCAATTTGTTTTGAGCATTTACTTTTAAGTATCTATATGGCTCCTGAAATACATGTTTCTGTAATTTTCTTTTTCAAAGGAATGGGAAATTTTAGAACAGGTACAAGGCAGCCTCCTGTACTCGTGGTAGGCTTTAATCCTTTGCGGGGAATACACTGTGTCATCCTAAGCTAATCGTGTTAAGCCACGTGGCCGACATTTCATTGCTGTGGTCCAGATTTAGCAGGCAAGTCAGAGAGCACCGCGTAAGACAGTTTTGCTTCTCCATGTCCTGTGTGGGAAAGCAGCCCTGCAAGGGTCTCTATTCCAGGTCCCTGAACTTCCAACTGCAAAGCAACCAGCTATTTGCAATTCACTCTTCCAGGAAAAGCTTAATGAATCATGTCTTCTGGCATTGGAAAACCATTTCCTAAAGAACTTTCCCTGGATTTCATTCGTTCTGAGGAGTGCCAAAGTCTGACCTGGAAAATTCCGGGAGTCTTCTGACTTACTACCAGGACAGATAAAGGTCAGGAGGGCCCAGCATGACCACTGGCGCTGTCTTCCCTTGCGCTTCCTGTTGTCTGCCTGTCACTTCCTGGGAGGGAGCAGCCGTGACCACACGGGCTACAACTGTGGTTTCCAAAATGCATTCACAGTTTTCGCTTGTTAAAGTTTGTGACCAAATGCAGAAACCACAAGATCTGCCAAGAATCTGTGCCTCTGCAGGGTTAGAGTAGTCCTGTGTGACACACGGGAATCCACTCCGGGGTCCCAGGAGATGGCTGAGGACACAGAGAGTGCCAGAGGGCAGCACGTGCTTCTCTGTGTGCATAGCTAGTGCAGATGCCCACGGAGTCACCTAAAGAAAGCTCTTCATGACTCTTGGTGTCTAAGAACTGCCTGTGCACTGATTTTGTACCTTGGGCTTTATTTAAGTACAATAGCACTCAGTTGCCCAGAAGAAGCCTGATGCTACAGCAGCTGACCTGATAAGATGACTGAGTGGTGAGGAGCAGGGAGGCTGTGGGGTCACACAAAGGGCCGAAGCATCATCTGGGCTGGCTGGTGCTGTGAGCTCTCATCGCTTGACTCAAAAAGACACATGGGCTGCAAATCGTGTCTGAAATTTCCCATTTCGTAGGTTTAGACTAAGCTGGGCTGTAAGTGAAACTGTGGAACGCACGGTCCCCGATCGGGGAGCACTGCTGTGCCTGTCCCAGCCGCGCAGGGCGGCTGCGGCAGTGAGCACAACCGCAGCATTTTGCAAATGCGTTTGCCACGGGTCCCAAAGAGAGGGCTGGCATTGCACCTGCAGAAATCTTGGGCTGTTGGGTCAAGACCGCACGAGCACAGCCAAGCCAGGCCGCTCCCCGTGATTCTCCCACAGGACGCCAAGCACCCCGGGCAGAGCGATGCCCCTCTGAACCCTAGAGAGTGCTGGGCCTGGCCCCCAGCTCAGCTTCTTCTATGTCTAGGCTCAGCAAGCTCAGCTTTCCCGGATCGCTTAGGGATCTGTGACCCTGCTACCTGTGCATGCTGCATGCCAAGGTGCTCCTTTCAGAGGGCGCTCTCTACTAAGAGCATCAAGGAGGTGGTGGAGGGGCAGAGCGCTCGAGCTAGGGGCGCATCCCTGTGCACACCCGGGGATGTGTGGGGCAGCGTTGCTTGGCCCAGCGGCATCACACTGGGAAGGAGGCCAGCACATATGTCCTAGCTCAAGCATCTA
>PVKN010037119.1:0-11304 GCA_004027915.1 Capromys pilorides
AACTGCTGTGCAAAACATAAGATTATTTGATGATGTGGTGAAAAACAATACCACAGATGCAATAGATCCAAGATGAATTAAGTGGATAAAAGAAGAACATAATCAATACAGGTACTTTACTTTAGAACATAATTTCTAGAAGAGTAGTTGTCCAGTTTGCAGTTTTCGTGGTCATGACTCAGAGTCTAATTCCTTGCTTTCTCTTTGCTGGATTTTGCTCCAAGGCCTGCTTTTCAATTGATATTTATTATTTATCACAAACTATAGCTCTTCCTGAAAGTAATCCTACCAGGACTTTACTCTACATGAAAGCTCCTAAAATCAAAGTAAAATTTCTAAACATGAGCCAGACAAAGAAAAACAAAAACAATCAAGCCAGCACTGCATGTTCGTGTACAGGAGACTATGGAGAGGTGGGAGCCCCACACACTCGCAAGCTGTTAGCCTGTTCAGGAGAGCATCCACTCTCTAGCTTCGACGCTATCAATACAATGTCTGATATTTAGTAGGGCCACTTACATTAACATAATTTTCTAGTATCAGAAGAAAATACAAATGTAAATCCTATTGTTCCTTAAAAAAGAAACAAAATTTTGTGGGGCTGAGGAGATACCTCCATGGCACAAGTGTCTGCCTGGCAAGTGCAGGGTCATGAGTTTGAACCCTGATATCACAAAATAAATAAATAAATACATAAATTCTTGAGAAAAGAAAAATTGTTTGTTTGTCCTATGGTTTCTCCTTTGACATCTTAGAGTGCATTCTATTCCATTGGTCCTGAATTCTAGTAGATACAGACGCACAGGATGTCAGCAGAGCCTCCAGGTGTGTCCCAGTCCCAAAGCTGAGCCTCAGTGTGGTTGTTTGGTCATAACTCCAAGCCACAGTTTACACATAAACAAGAGCATGGGTGGCCAAGGTCCCTGAGAAAGGTCAGGAAAGTGGGGCACTAAGAGCTCTTTTCAGCAAGCATTGTGGCAGCAGGAAGAAGGATGGCACTCCAGCAGATACAAGTCCTTAGGACTTGTTCAGCTATCCCAGTAATTTCATTTACAAAACACAATTTAACAATAAATTTATTAAGAATTTCAAGGCAGACTCAAGCCCCAAGCATGGAGCCCTGTGGACTGCTGCTATTCGAGAGCCCTTGAAGCAGACCTTGGCTTAGGTCAAACTGTGGGAAAATTCACAAAGGTAATGAGAAGGGATGCATGAAGGGAAGAAGTGATGGTAAAGACCACCCTTGAAATCCTGTCTCTTCTACATCTGAGCTCAGTACTGAGACTAGAATGATGTTGCCATATTTCAGAAAATTAGGGAGAAAAAACCCATGAACTTTTCCATCCTAGACAGCCCAGAGTTACAGAATGGAATCGAGGATATTTACGAGGCCCAGCCAGATAGTCAGTAGACTAAAGCCCCTCCTTAGGCAGATGCAGGGACTGGGGTTCAATCCCCAGTGTGCAGTGCTGGCGTGCCCCTGAGGTGTGCTGAGCGTGCAAATGAGACAGGGCGTGGTGGTGAGCACCTGTAAGCCCAGCACTTGGGAGGCTGAAAACAGGAGAATCACCATGAGTACAATCTGTGTAGTGAGACCCTGGAGACCCTGTACTAAATACAGAGAGAGAGAGAGAGAGAGAGAGAGAGAGAGAGAGAGAGAGATCCCAGAATATAGACTGGGCCAAAAGAGGCCAGCTGTTTCAGAATGACCACCTGAAGCACCTAGGAGATCTGGAGGTCAAATCTGCCACCTCAAGCCAGAATAACTATCTTCACACCCCTTATCCCCATCAGAGAGCCTGTTCTTTTGCTGCTTAAGCCTGTGATTGACTTCGACAACTTTACTATTTTAGATAAGGTATATGTTAATATGAACAACCTGTGAAACATCTCTGAGGAAATAGTTGATCAAGGCACCTACTTCCAATATCTTTTTGGTTTTGCTTCCGCTTTTCAAGACAGGTAGTCCTCCCCTTAATTGTATAAAACCTTTAGTGTTTCCCACTGTCTTTAGAATAAAATCAATTGCTCTTTGCAGATAGCTTAATGTATCACTTTCAGTTCTGCTCCTCTTACTAGAGTAGCAGTACTCCTGTGATCTCCCTTTGTCTGCTGATACCACAGCCCTTAATGGTGACATGTGGTCCTTCTAGCACTTTCCCCATTAGTCTTAAGTTACTTGAAAGAAAAAAAAATGTTCTCTTATTTATTAATCTGTGGGAACTCACAGCACTTACCATATCATAAGCTTAATAGTTATTTATGGAATGAATGCCTGTTGAATTTAAAGGTTTTGCTATGGACAAATACATAGGTATCATAGGTCAATGAGAGTTTGGAAAAAGGAAATAGCAAGAATATACACTAAAGTACAAAATCCACTCAACCCCAAGAGTGGCAGCTGGCACATCTTCTCCTAACTGGTAGAGTGGGGAGGGAATGGCAGCTGGATTTCCATGAACCCAGCTTTGTGGCTTCTGGAACTGTGTGAGCCTCTCCACAGCTGCCCGCCCTGGGAGGTCTACCATGGCCACCCCTGCTGGCCCTGCCTCTGTGGAATGTGCTGCTCCATATGTTCAGCTGGATCACAGCAAATGCACCTTGGAGCATAGCAACAGCTGTTCTAACATCTGCCATAACCTGACAATGGTGCTTTCTTGGGAATGCTCATCAATTTTAAAGCAGTTTCACAGCAATTCAGAACAAAACACAGAATTTCATAGTAGAAGTGCCTCTGGCTACATAAACCAAAATCTTCAAACTCAGTGCCTTGTTGCCTTGGCATTGGTTTTATCCACCAATAGAAAGGGCTTTCAAAAATGCTAGTACTGACTATTCCAACTTTCAAACACATTTCTTGACTCTTCTAGTTGATACATCTGCAAGAATATTGCGATAACATTTGAAATGTAGATTGTTCTTATTTAGACCAGTCTCCAACATTTTTGGTTTCCAGGTTCTTGATAAATATTACCCTAAGGGTATGTGGCCCTATAATAATATAACAATGTAAGAAGATTTATTCTTTTATTTTTAAAAAATATAAGAAAACATATCACTAAAACAACTAGAAAATAACTAAAATTGCCATAGAGACATAAAAATAAAGTAGAAGCAAATATTGAGTTGATAAACAAATTACAAAACTTAAAGAAAATAAAACTTCAGATGATATGCGTTAGTGACCTTCTCAAGCAAATGAAAAGGCGTCATTTGCATAGATTTTTTTTAATGGTCCGTTATTTGACCATCTCTCTCCATAGATTTGTTGTAAAGGAACGCATTCACTGTCCCATTCTTATGCAGAAGTTTTAAATATGAGAGGTTACCCTAAAAGGTTCCTAGCCTCTCTCTGCTCCAGAACTTTCTTTGCCATCCAGAGGGGAACTATCTGTGAGGTAGTCGATAAGAACTGGCATGCGGAGGGCTACTTTGTGTCTTTCTCAGACACAGCTTACCTCAGAGACCTCCGCCCTCTCGGAAGTTACAATTGCTCTTCCTTGTCAGTTCTTTCCCAGACTTACCAGAAACTCCAAGAAGATAAAGATTCTGCTCCACTACCCTGGGATATGGTTTTCAATCTCAAGGACAATCTATCTTCCTCCAATGTGGCATTTACAAAGTTCCAGGAGAAAGTGCATTACATCCACCTAATTTTAAGGCTATTTATAATCTTCACTAATTGACTGACACTGTTTTAAGTCAAGTCCTTCCATCTCTAATAATAGAAGGGATTTATTGGATTTATAACTTTGGATTTTTTATTTGTCAAGTTGTTCAGAACCAACATAAGGAAGCAGCTCATTGTTCTGGGAAGTGGCTCTAAGTGACTCTCAACTTACTGAATAGTAAGAATTAATGCCTAACCAAAACTCTACAGTTTTATTTAATACTTTTGTCCCAAGAAAATAACCTCAATTATTTCAAAAATGTGTTCTTCTGAATGCATTAACTTATTTGGTCATGTGTGGAAGATGATGGAAATGAAATTTGTAATCCACTGACTTAACTTAGGAAAAAGTTAAGGACAATTTATCAAATTCTTATAGTGCTTCTCTAAAATTTCCAAATATTTTCTGGGAATATTGTGGAAAAATTCATAATGAGCTGCCTCAGAAGATAGAAATGTATAAAACATTTTTGATTGAATGTCTATACAAATACAGTTGGAAGACTTATTCCAAGAGCCTTGATTATACAAGATCTGGTACAATAACGGTAATCATAGCACTTTCCATGTGTCAGTAGCTGTCCAAGCTCCAGGCAGTCTCTTTTAATTTCAACAACAAGAGGTTGGGGATTCTTAGCTCAGCAGAATAGCAACTGCCTGGCAAGTGTGGGGTCTTAAGTTCAGTCCCTAGAACAAAATAGTGATGATAATAATAATAATAATAATAATAATAATAATAATGTTGATGGACACATTTTTTCTTTCTAGAAGATTAAATGACTACTCAGAAAAATAGTATTTTGCCTACATTGCACAAATTGTAAGAGAAAGAACAAGTTCAAGTCCAGTTGAAGTGCTCTTGACCCAAGGTCACCCATACATTGCTGCATTTTTTGTTTGTTTGTTTCTTTCTCAGTGGACCTAAACAGGATCTGAAACAACAGTTCAGTATTCTAAAGGGACAAATGTGAAAACCAAGGCCCTAGTTAGGGCTTGCCCTCTGTAACGGACAAGTACAGAGAGCTTCAGGCAGATAAAGGACAGGAGCCAACATCTGAGGGAGAGCACAGCATCCATGGAAATGAGGCAAGAGTTCTGCTGATAACAGAGCAGAGAGGGTGACCACAAGGCTGTGGTCTCCGAAATCAGACAGTAGGCTTTAGCTGTTGTAGACTATGAGAAGAGATGGAGAGAAGTAACTTCAATGATTTCCTTCTATAACTCAGGCAGAAATATAGGCACACTGAAATTGTTGCAATTTAATTACTACTGCACTCCGCAAGGGAGATACTTTCATTGCCATTACTGAAATGAAGTAATAGAGAGTAAGAGTATTTAGCAACTTATTTTCAGCCATGCAAATAGTTGTTGATAAGTCTTGGACTTAAAATATATCCAAGAATGGCCCAGCAGGGTGAAGCAGTTAGGAAGTAGAATTAAGAAGGGGATTGTGTTCAGTTTCAATAAATTTATAGTCAGGGTGGCTACATGTTCCCTCGGGGCAAAATCCTGTTCACTGATGAGTTGCGCTTCTGTGGCCCTGTCACTGGCTTGGTGAGATGCTGCAGACTCCTTCTAGAGATTACTTCCATATTCTTGCTGTTCTGAGCAAAGGACTGGAGAAGCCAATGAAAAGATTAGCGAGGTTTCACACCTGTTGCAGGTAGGAAAAGAAATGAGCCCTTCAGAGCCAGTATGTGCCATTTAAAGGTTAAAAAAAAAAAAAAGCACATTCTGCAAAGTGAAACCAGGCCACTGGGAAAAGGAGAGCACATGGTTAAGTGGTCAACGGTCATGGGCTTTTGTATTGTCCCACTCCTTAGGGTGACATCAGGTTCAAATCATCCTGTCTAAAACCTGCATGATGGAGTCGGGGGGATAGCTCCATGGCACAAGTGCCTGCCTGGCAAGTTCAAGGTCATGAGTTTAAATCCTGATCCTGTCAAAAAATAAAAATAAGTAAAATAAAACCTGCGTGATCTTGCAGCTGAAGAACTAATGATAGTATTTTCTGATGGCTCCCAAATGCAGAGCTTGGGAGTTGTTTTTAGAGGTTCATGCTCTGGACTCTGATCAATAAGTCATGTGCAGTAGTAGCCCAGCCAGTTGGCCACACCCTAATCTCCTGTCTCAGTCCTGCTGTTTTAACAGGGATATTTGGACACAGGTTATGCTAGAAACATACAGGGAATATTTAAATTAAGGACATGATTATGATCAAGTGGTATATTTTTATTATAAAGGACATGAGCTTCTGCAAAGCTCAAATTTTTTATTTATAATGTGCAAATTTGGCATCTGTTCTACAACTTTCTGGTGTGCATAAACAGTCCTGTTGCCATTAGAGTAGCCATCCTGCCCTAGGAGAAGCCAGCCACACAATGAAAAAGACCAGGGGAAAACTTACTCAGTCTTACACTTGTCCTATATTTAGAAGCTTCAGAAAATTACATCTTTAAAATTCACATTCACTTTATTTTTTTCAACCAAGCTGAATTTTATTGACTGCAAACAAACAAAACAGAACCTGCAGCTGCTGAAGTGGATTTATAATGTTTTGTTCAGAAACAAACCTTGCATGTGAGTCCACTTGACAAAGTGCGGCAGATGTAAGAAATCACTTACCTTAGCATGTTCTTCTTGTCTTGAATAGACTCGGGCATCTGATATCCTTACCCAAGAACATTTATTTAAAAAATGTATAAATCAGGCCAGTGAGACAGCTCACCATACTAAACTGCCTCGTTAGGCAAGTGCAGGGACCAAGGTTGAATCCTGGGCACTACATGCCACACTAGCCTCACCCCCATGGTGGGCTAAGCCAGCCAGAGTCCAGATATAATGGCACATGCCCGCAATCCCAGTGTCTGGGAGGCTGAAAGCAGGAGGATCACCATGAGTCCGAGCTGCGTAGCGAGACACTACAACTACCAAATACATTTTTTTTAAAAAAAAGAAAATTTATAAATCCATCTGCCTAGTTAATACATAGATCTTTTAAAATACATTCCAACTTTATATCCCTGGAATATTTTTCTCAGGGATGAAAGAGCCATTCTTTCAAAATGTCAGAATCAAGAAGTCCTCTGCTCTCTGTTTCTGGGAAAGGGTATTTTCTATCTCTGGTGACCCCTTCATTCCAGATTGTAAAGCTGTCTATCCTATAAAGATACAAAAGCACTGGCTTTCCTCTGGATAGTCATAAGAAGCACACAGCCGGCTTAGCATACTCTGCCTGTCCCTGGTGCAACACCTACAGCTCTTAACAATTTGCCTCCCTTTTGCTTTGATCAAACTGAGCTCAAACTTAGTCTTAATCCCTCTTCCTTGTTAAAGTAGCAGTAAAAGTTGTCTTCTTTGCCCACTTAACTTTGTCCAGTACAATTTTTACATGGATACCGGTCACTGAAGACAGTGAACTTGTTAAATGGTCAAACATTTTAATGAAACTCTAGTCTATTAGCCTGCGGGATTCAGGGCAGCGGCACTGAGGAATTTGATAGCAACATTGTTTAGGATAATTAAGTGTACTAGTTACTCTGTACATGTTTTAGGAAGGATCTACTGAAAAACAGTGTACTTACTTTAAAACTAAAAATAGAGAAATAATAAAATATGAAATTGTGAGGAAAGGATTTTATATTTTCTTTTGCCTGAGGGCTGCGATTCAAGGTTATCGCTGCTCCATGAATTTGGAGACCTGAAGACAGAAGAGCACCTTCTCTGACCAAAAGTCAGATTTGTGTGAGGTAGGTTGGTGAGAGATATAGCAGGAGATAAAACTTGAAGCCAAGAGATAACTGACCCCCTAGGCCTTCCCCAAGCTTTTAAAGTATTATTTGGCTGACAAAAGAAATAATCTCTCCAGACTCAGTACAGCCTGAGGGAGAAGGCCTGATTAGCTGCCTCTCCAACCTAAAATTTATTTCTAAATCAGGCATGAGGCATTTGTTAGATACTAGAAATAGATACTGCAGTGTTGATTCACAGAGAATTTTACCTAAAATTCTAATCATTGGAACTTCTGATATTTTTATATTTGAGGGTTTAGCATACTAAAATGTTATTTAATTTTTATACTCAAGTACTATTCCTATTTTTAACCTATATAATTGCAGCTAAATTCAGCTACATTAGTTATATGTTACAAAACCATGTCCATTCCCATACCTCAATGAAGGACCTGAGTATTAATATATTAGGTATTTTCCGTATTTAATTACAAAATACCCAACTCATTTATTTAGCTATAATCTACTATGGGTGGAAAGTATATAATCTTCTTGATGATTTGCTTGATAAATGTATTTGTCTTTTTAATGAGCTTCTTTGTTAGGGTGGTTAGAATGATTAATGTACCAGAGCACATCATCGGTAACCTTGAAAACCAAAAGTCAATATTTGGGAAAAATCCTAGCATAGTGAAATGCACTGCTTAGAACTGCAGAGCTCTCCATGGGGATGCTAGCAGGTTGATTAGCAGGCATGTTTGACATGTTGCTATTTAAACAAGATTAAATGTACAGGGTAAGTGAAGGGAGGCAAGGCAGGCAGAGGGAGGGGCCCTGAAAAGCAATTATAACATAAGAATTGATAAGCCCCATTATCACCAAAGGAATTTGATAATTCAGATTACTAATTGCCCTGTCAGTAGGCCTGGAAGAATATAGAGCAAGAGCTATAATTTCCTCAAAGAGAAATTACTTAAAAGCAAATACCCATCCCATAGCGTAACTGTAGTTAACTTTCACTTTAATTAATTATGTAACCCTAGGATCATACGTTTCATTTTGAGTCAATACATGAAAAATATTTACTCTAGAATATAGTCATTTCATATCGTGAGAAGTTGCAGGAAATAAAAGTCATAAAATATGAAAAAAAAAAACAGTACAATGGGATATTTACATTTAAAAGATGAAGAACACTTATTTCCAGTCAGTTGTTCTGCAATCTCCCGTGTGTCCCCCTCAACCCTGTCTAGCCAAAACCAAATCAACTGATGTCACAGATTCCCTTTTGCTAACCTTTACTTCCTTTCATACTTTTCTGTTCTCTAACTTAGAAAACAATTTTTTTTAAAAAACACAGCATCCTTACAAAAATAAAGGTAGAAAGGATTAAAAGATAAAGCATACTCATAGTATGACAGAACTTATTTCTTTTATATTTGCATTGTTTTCAGACTTCAAGCAAGAGAAGGAGTTCTAATCCATAATCATAAATGATTAGATGAATTGCTAAAGTATTTGGAACTAAGGTGCACAGGAACTACTATTTTATCTTTATGCACACTTACTTGAGTTAAAAATGTCAGACTATTGGCACTGTATTTTCACAAATGGCAGCGATCAGCGCTGTGCTGGCATCATGCACTCGTAGCACGTCGTCTGGAAACAGCGCCACATTCAGAGCATGAATTCTTCAGCCAGACTCTTTTGTGCTTGAATTTGAAGTTTTTACCTCTAACTGGTTGTGTGATCTAGAAAGTGTGGGTTCATATTTGCACCTCAGGTTCCTGTGTTAGAGCAATGCCCGCTAAAGCTAGCACCCAAGAGAATGTGCCCTTCAGATAAAACACACAAACAAATAAAAATTTGGTTTTGTCAAATTGGTTGTCTTTTTTTTTCTTGTCCTTTATAGTTTCTTTATTTTTATTTTATGTATTTAGTACAGGGTCTACAGTGTCCCACTACACAGATAGGACTCATAGTGATCGTCCTGTTTTCAACCTCCTAAGCATGGGGATTACAGGCAGGCACCACCATGGCCAGTCCCAGTCACCATCTCATCATGCCCAGGAGGCAGGACTGGCACAGCATGCCAGAGATCAAACCCCAGTGGCTGAGCCTGCCTAAGCAGGTGCTTTAGGCTGCTGAGCTATCTGACTGGTCCTCTTTTTAATTTCTTATCACTTTTCTTTTTTTCAATTTTGAATGCTTATATCTGGTTCTAAACAACTAATTTGGAGACAACATTATGCAATACAGCAATCATTGTTGAATCCTTATTGATTTGTTTGTGAAGTTTTGAATTGTTTCTAGTGTTTTAGTTTTTGTTTCACTATTTTGTATTCTCTTTAGATAATACCATACAAAAGAAATTTAAAAAGAGAAGAATTTAAGCCTTAATTGCTACTTTTAGTATGAACTACTAGCTTGTATTGATTTTTTTTTTAGTATTTTATTTATTTAACACAGGGTCTTCCTCCACAGCTCAGACTCATAGTGATTCTCCTATCTCAGCCTGCCCAGTGCTGTGATTATAGGTATGTGCCACCATGCCTGGTTTTGGTGGCTACCATGTCATACCTAGAGTCCTGGGCCTGGAACAGCATGTGGTACTACAGATCAAAATCAGGTTCTTGCATTTGTTAAGCAGGTGCTTAGGTTGTTGATCTATCTCTTCAGCCCCTCTGTTGTTTTTTTGGAAGGTAGCAGTTAATGTTTAAAATTTTCGCTTTGGCCAATTTTCCATGCTTACACCTATAATCTAAACAAACACATTGAAGACAACAATGAGCAATGTAACAACTATGTTGAATACCTGACATCTTGTTTTTACATATTTTTAAAAATTATGCATCATCTAATGTCTTATCTATTATTTTTCTATTCTCTTGGGGAAAAAAAGCACATATAGGCTATTGTCTTGGTGCTGCCTACCTTTTAAATTGAAAAAAAAATGCAAATAACCACTTAATATGTAAAGAAATGTATGACTAAGGAAAATAAATAATAAACAAATAAATTGATTGTAGCAAAACGATCAGTATACCATACCAGGTGAAACCATGAGGTATTTTGTTCAAAGATAGTCAGAAGAGACTTATTATACTGTAGAATTTCACTTGGAGGATGCTTAAAGGAAACAAGGATGTGTTGGCTTGAGTACTGTCAAAATACACCTACAACTTGTTGTCTGAGGATCTTTTTATGAGAGTCACAAAGACCACAAAGGAGCTAGAATTGTCTCTGGAGAACTGTAGCATTCACAGGTATCAGGGGTGACAAGAGATGCCACTTGTTATCTGGAGCCTCTGTTTTATTCTTAATTTAGCCATGGCTACAGAATGGCCTTCGTGGTCATAGAGTTCTCATCAGATATTTGATGTTGTGCCAAGTCAGTCATGTGCCACAGAGTGCCATGGCCCTGCTGATAGGAAATTGAGCAGTGGCTAGCTGGTAGATTTCAGGGCTGCTGCATTTTCCCTCCATGCTTTTCTTTCTTTTGTCTTTTTTGCTTTCTCAGTATGTCTTTTAGTCAAAGGTTGTTAAAATCAAGGAGCAGGATATTAAGCATCAGTTGAGCAGAATCCTGTACAAGTAATATTTTTTCCAGTTGAACTGAAGTTAGTCTTTCCTGTTACAGACTATATGACCAGGTAATGGCTGTACTCTAAACTTTAAAGTATGGGAAAGGTACAATGGTGTGCTTCAATACAGCCTTTTGGTGGAACAAAATAACTACTAATTCTTACAATGGACAGATGCCAGAGGCCTAGTTCACCAAATTCTGCCTACGAAATAAATCAACAGTAGAAATGGATCAAAGTCAGGTGTATTCTAGAAAATTTGGTCTATTAATCAATTGGCCCATGAAGGATTACCATAAAATATTTGTTAGAGTATGTT
>PVKN010037120.1:0-11352 GCA_004027915.1 Capromys pilorides
AGAGTCTCACTATGCAGGTAGGACTTCATACTGATCATCCTGTCTCAGCCTTCCCAGCACTGGAATTACCCGCATGCACCACCACACCCTGGTTTCAGTGACTGGCACAGTACACTTGTGGTCCCAGAGCCAGCATGGCATGTGGTACTAGGAATCAAACCTGGGTCCTTGCACTCGCCAGGCAGGTGCTAAGACCACCAAGTTATCTCCCCAGCCCCAATTTTTTACCTTTAATTTAATGACGATTACATTACTAAGCAAATTTCTTTTTGATAACGGTTTTAAAAAGAGGAGCAAGGAAGAAGAAAGGGGGAAGGGCTCCGTGTGTCCACCCCACAGGCACAGCCCCCACCCCTGATGGGGGGTGCTCACCTCCTCCTTCGTGAATCTTCCCAGTGCCTCCAAGAGCCTATGGCATTAGTGTCCCAGTTTTACCTTAAGTGGATCACTGTTCTTGCTGTGCCTTTGAAAGAGTGGCACAGTTACTGGTTCAATATTTTTATCAAGTGTATCTCATCAGCGAAAACAGGATCTAATGAAAAATAAAGTAAAACCTGGATGGTGTTGGCAGATGGGTAAGAGCCCTTGTTCTTTGAGCACTGCCTCAAAGCCATCTTTGAGCTGAACACCAAGACACAAGAACACTAACAGCGTGAGGAGCCAGGACTCTCGCCATCTACTGTGGAGTGGCCACAGAGGACAGGACAGGGGCTGGCCAGGCATACTGCCTGCCTCGCCGCCTCTGTTCCTACCATGAGCCAATGGGGCTACTGACATCATTGTTTCTAATTTGTCCATTTAAACAGTAAGCACAAAGAGGCTAAATAAATTACCCTGGATATGCATAGGTGGGAATTCTCACCTACTGTAGAACAAGCCTAATTCTCTCTCATCGAGTGTCCCTGGTTGTGAGGCTCAAACCTAACTCCTGTAAGGACCTAAAAGAGACACAGTGTTCTGAAGGCGGAGCAAGTGGCGCTGCAGGCTTTCTAAGGTGGGGCGCCACTGCCAGCCTTGGGTGCTTAATGCCTGCCTCAACGCAACCTGCTGTGCCCAGGTTCCCTCCAACCTGTTTGCTTTTGAAGGTAGACCAGAAGTCCAGATTTGAGTGTGCCATCTTCCAGTGCCTTGGATAGTCTCATCATGATGACAACTAGTTACGTCACCTCCAGGGGCCACCTCTGCCCCAGGGCAGTTCTCTTCACAACTTGCCTTCTCATGTTCCATTTTGTCCCAAGACCACTGCCCACCTCATGCTGTACAGATTTCTGTCCAGCAAGCTGCAGACCGTTGGGAAGGCCACACGTGGGCTGTCGTTGGGGCCATCACTGGCACAAGGAAGGAACCAGGAGAGCAAGAGTCTCAGGGAAGAGGTGAGGGAGAACAGGACAGGTCTAGCCAGGAGAAAGCCCCTGGGAAATCTGACCTCAGTGTGCCTAAGACGCTCCTTGCTCCAATATATCTCTTTAACTCATGAAAGAGTACTATAATATTTTGAATCAGAGATGATAAAATTTGTTGCAGATTTTTAGACCTAAGACTCATGTAAAGATTTTCAGTCAGAACAGACAACAGTAAGGCAAATTTCCTAAATGTCTTGGGTATAACTTAGGAGAAAAAACAAGTAGGACTACCTGGAAACTCGGGCCAATGCGTCTCCTGAAAGCTTAAGGCTGACCAGGGGCAGAGCAGCCTACAGAACTGCAGGTCTAGGACTGGGCTCCTCCGCAGTCCTCTCGGTCCTCCCAGCCCCTCCGCCCACTGCCTAGCAGACCCTGCTATGGGGAGCTGGCCTCTCCTCCTCGACGTGTTGTTTTCGATGTCATGAGCTACAGGGACCTCACGCCCCACACAGCCTTCAGTGTCCTTCCTGATGGGACTGAGAGTGGTGGGCACGCAGCCAGCATGGCATGTGCCCCTCCTGCAGGGACTGGTCAGGGACACCAGGGGGCGCCTGCACAGAGTGGTGTCTGTCACCTCAGGCTGCATGTATAGAAACTCTGCCCTGAGAGACCAGCTTCAAGAGCTCTGCTTATGAGTGCATTGACCTGGGTCCACTTCCTCACCACACCCAATTAAATCAGGAGCTCCCGCTTTCCCTTCCAAACGCCATTTCTCCAAGCTAGGCGGCCAGGATTAGGACTCCTTCCGCACACATCTCATGGACCTTGCGAGACCCAGCCCAGAACCCACCAGGCTCTGCAGACTTCACCAGCAGGGGACCGGATTCAGGATCTGGTGGAAGTTCTTCTTTTTTATGCGTTTACTCTGGCAGCTTCCCTCTTTCATTTAAGACCGAATTAATTTGCAATCAAACTGACCCAGTACCTAGATGTTTCTAAGAGATGATATTGTTCTCTGAGGTAGTTCCATTTTTACCTTTAATTTAATGACTATGATATTAAATTTCTTTCTAAAACAAATTTGAAAAGAAGAAGAGAAAAGGAGAGACATGAAATGAAAAAAGCCCAAGGCTTGGGTCCTTCCAAATTATGCCTGGTATGGAACCTTTGCAGCCTCCCTGCGTGGAATGCAATTAGAGATCCATTTATGGAGGATCTGGGCATTGTAAATGCGCCACACGCACAGACTCAGAGAGAAAATGCACAGCATTGTCTGGGAGACGGATTTGCATAGGTCACACAGACACGGCTAGCATTCCCAACCGCTTCCTTGTGCCACCCTAGCTCTGAGGAAGTGGTGGGTGCCCAAGTGGTGCGGCTCCTGTCCCGAGGACCCGCACGACGCACATGGTGCATGCGGCAACCCTGGGGACTGCTCTACCTTCTCTGCTCTTGTTCTTTTGCTGTAGGAAGGGTGGAGAGCGAGGCTGAACCCAAGAACTGTGCCCCAAGGAGGGCCTTTGGCCAGGCTCCGTTGGCTCCATGCCGCTCACCTCCTCAGCACTCAGCCGCCCCCCGCCCCCTGCACTGGCTCCTGGTGTGAGCTGCATTGGCTTCCTAAACACACTTGCGAGGTGAGCCCCAGAGCCGGCAGCTCCTTCTGTAACCACTACAGTGCAGCAGGCCACGGTTTCCAGCACAAGCTGTGGTCCGTGTGGCTTCTCTCGCTGGTCGGTGTTCCTTGGGGTTGCCCATCCTTCTCCTGCTGGATCTGGCTGCAGGGGCCACCTGCTACCCCTCTCTGTACCCCACTAGGAATGCAGGCAGCAGACGCCTGGGGAGAAGCCTGTCTCTCCTCACCCACTGCTGTGCTCCCCTGTGCCCTCAAGGACCAGCAACACCCATCCTCTGGGGACAGGAGGAGCTCAGGAAGCTCCCTGGATCAGGTCCCGCAGAACCACCTCATCTCTGAAGGATGCCTCACCTGCCCTGCCTCTGCCTGGCCAGGTGGTCCTGTCCTCTTCTGATCTGTCCTCAGATTTCTGGCTGTTGCCTCCTTTCAGCCAGGCTAAAGAAGGTCAAACACATGGTCTCCCAGCCCCAGGATCACAGTCAAGTTCTCAAACCATTATGAGAATAGAAGCTGGCCCTTCCCCTTGGTAAGGCCGGATCCTAACACCCTGGTGAACAGGTAACTGTCTTGACCCCAGCACCCCACATCTCCCTTCCCCTCTATCCCAGGCTGTACCGTGCACCCCTGAATGCATGGGGTTCTTCACAACATGCTCGGCCCCAGCAGTCACTTCTGTGGCCTTCAGACCTGAGGGTGCCTGCATGGTGTCCCAGGCTCGGAGAAGAGGACTTCCCATCTCGCTGGCAGCTCATGCCCCGGGGTCCACAGGACTAAGGTCACTTGTCCATCTGGGATAGGGTGGCCCTTGCAGTCAGCACCTGGCCCTGAGTGTCCCTGAAAGTCTGGTCCTCCGCCCCATTCCCAAAACCATGCAAGGGCGCCTGGAGGAGCAAAAATCAAAAGTATGAAAACTCACTGGCTAAACAGAAGAGGGAAACCTTGGTATTAATGTTACTCGTCTGCAGAAAGACCTGCAGGAAAATAAATAAAACATATGGATTAAAACAGCATTAAGGGAAGGATAAAAGCAGTCCTAGCTAAGCCTCACGTGGAGCTGCCCATGTACAGGCATAGGGGATCGGCTCCCGTCCCCCTTCCAGCCAACCCCGACCACCCCCATTCAGTGGAGGCTACACCTGGGATCCAGGCAGCCCTGCTCTTGGCTGTGATTCATGCCAGGAGGAGGTAGGTGGATCTGCTCAGGAGCCATGCTTTGTGGCTGCCACCTTTGATTGTAAAGAGCATCCTAAATGCTCCCCTCAGAGATGCTTGAAAGTTTGGACCAAAAGAGCAAAACTTCATTGGCAGAGACGAAAGCTGGAAATGCAGCCCCTGCTCGAGAATCTGCACGCTGAGGGGCTCACGGAGCTCCCCGGCTCAACCTCTTGGTGCTTCCCAAGGGCTCCGGAGAAGTCCCGGTGACTCTCTTGGGGAGCCTAAGTGGGCAGACCAGGCACTGTCCTTAGCTTCCATTATTATAACCATGTGTTTATTCTTATTTATGTGCCAACATATCCCTTCTCCCAAAGGTTTATTATCTTAAATTAGTTTAAACATCTCCCGTCTTCATTTCTTGGCTCAGCAGACCCTTCCAACGTACACGTGGCACAGTTTATCTGATCCCAGGTTGCATTGATCGATTAAGCATTCTGCACAAATAATCGTGCTGAGTGAATGCTGGCTAATTGGATTAGTGACATCAGGACGGCCGGCAGCCTGTGTGAAGCGCTGTTTCCGGGGAGACACATCCTGCTACTTTTTGTATTCTGCTTCAATCAAGTTCTAACTGTATAATATTGCCCAAGCGTGAACTATGGATTATCCCAATATGAGCATGCGTGGATTCAGGAAGTCCAAGGTCACCTGGACATCCTGGCTCTGTCCTCCAGCCCTGCTCTTCTCCCCCAGCCGACTAGGAGGTGAGCCGTGTCCTATGTGTGGTGTGAATCATTCCTGACTCCTGCTTTGCAGAAGCGTGAAGACCTGTGGTGGGTTTGGAGAACCGCCACGTGTGCGTTACCGCCGACCCCGCCTCAGACCCCTCAGATCTACGTCTCAGCCTGCATCGCTGCTCATCCGCCCAGGTCACAGCAGACATTACAGTATGGTCACTCCTAGAACGTGTCACTTCCCGAGCTCTGCCACATCTCTGAGATGCTGAAATGCTGGTGTCACAGGCTGTGTCCACTAGCCCCGCTCCTCTTCTGTGCAGCAAGATCTGGACCAGAGACCACAGCTCTGGGCAGAGGACAGCAGCATGGCCTGCTTTAGGGTAGCAAGAGCAGACAGGCTGGTGTCCCCGCATACCCACCCCAAGGTCCTCCCAAGGCCCACATGGGCTCTTGTCCCTTGCACCTGCAGCCCTCAGGCAGGCAAGGTCTCCCTTTCCCACTGTCTGGGGGCTGCAGCTAAGTTCAGCTCCGTAGCACTTTCTTCCCATCCTGCTGGGCTTCAAGCCTCACCATCCCTGTAAGACCCCTGGATGCCTGGAGGGTGCAGGAGACTCCTCTCCGTAGGTTCTTATTGCCACCAGCTGGCATCCTAGAAATCTACTTGGCGTCGCCCAGCCAACAGGTTGTGAACTTGTCATTTGAATTAATGGTGATCCTGGAGCTCTAAAGGTTGACCAATCCTGCTGCGGAAGGCATTTCTTTTTCCTAGCAGCTCCATAAAGTGGGCAGCCGGCAAAATTCATCATTGGTTGTAAAATGGTCATTTGCAGGTGGCAGGATATAGCAGTTGATGGCTGTGGGTCCCCGGGACCTCTCTCTACAAGGCAGAAAGCATTTCCTGGGGGCACAAAGTGGTTTCTACAAAGATCATCAGGTGAAGGAGTGACTCAGGCAGGTCGAGCAGAGGCATCTCCAAGGCCGGCCTGGGAGGCACCTGCGAGCTCCAGCGCCCACAAAGTACATGGTCCCCAGGCTCCCCGTGGGCACGCAGACGTGGCAGAGTGCTGCAGATGAACGCCCTGCCTTCCTGGAGCTGGAATTAGATAGGAGGGAGATAAGAAAGCTAAGAGAGAGGTGAAACAATAGAGAAATAAAGGAAAGAAGGGGTTCAGGAGTCTGGCAGGTGGTGGTTGAAATGATCAATCAGTGAGGTGAGAAACCCTTCCTTGAAAAGGACCCTGCTGTGCACAGAATGCATTCTCCCTTCATATGTGCACCCCCATGGTGCTAGTACCAGAGCAGGGCATTCAGGACACAGTTAAATTGAAAGCGCGGAGCTTCTGTGATGAGCTTAGTGTCCCTGTAGGAGCTTTTATAGCTCGGAGGTCTAAGCTCCTGCCTGGTTTGATCCCCAGTGCCACATGCTGTGCTGGTTCCAGAATCCCAGGTGTGCTGTGTTGGCCACCAAAACTTGTCGTAGTGGTGTCTGCCTGTGATCCCAGCACTGGGGAGGCTGAGACAGGAAGACCATTATGCATCCAAGCTTCACAGCGAGACCCTGTACCAAATGAGTAAAAAATTAAAAATAAGAACAGGAGAAACAGGCATCTCAGCCTCTTTCCACCAGGTGGGCCTACAGTAGGAGGCCGTCAGCGTCCAGTAACCCAACCCCCACCAGACCTGAGCTGCACGAGCATCCTGATCTCAGGCGTCCAACCGCCGTAGCATTGAGCACACAAATGTCTGTTGTCAGAGCCACCTCGTCTATAGCAATTTAATACGAACTGACTACGAGAGTGATGTTTGAACATCTCTGTACAGGAACACTAAGAAAGACATCATTACGGTGACCGCAAGTATGGTGACACCTAGGTAGTGTCACTGTGTAGGAGGCACTGAACCCAGGTTTTTAGCTCACAGATCATTCATTTATACCTAAGTGAACCAGCGGAGGGGGCACTAGTAACCCTGACCCGAAGCCCCCAGGCCAGAGGCTGGAGGCAAGCGTGGACCCCCGGTGGCCTGGCTCCTGCCTCTAACTCGACTACAAGCCCACGTTTTCCTCCTGAGAGCAGAATAGAGGGAAGTACATTAGGGTATCTACAGGTCTGAGGGGGGCGCTCGTGAGTCTGTCCTGTGCTAATAGTTGCCTATGACTCGAGAACTCACAGGATTTCATGTCCCATCTCCTTAAGTGAAAATGACTTCCAAATATAAACGCTACCAGAGGTGCTTCTGGCTCGTGGCAGCTACTCCGTAGAGAATTTTAGTGCCGTCATCGTGAACGTTACCTCTTAGAAATAAAGGCGTGCTTCGTAGGAGGCAAGGTCAGGAACCGCTTGTCCCTCCTCGGATCCTCATGGGAGAGCTCACATACTCACAGTTCCTATATTCATGGCCAATGACCACGTGCAGAGAAAATGGCCCTGCTGTGTCTCTGGGAGTCATGGGATGGACACGTGGGAGGAAAGCAGGCAACACTGAAGCCCCGTGGTGGCCCCAACAAGGCCCACGGGTGAAGCTCGTGTCCCTGTCACCTACCCCCAAGCAGGAAAACATAGCAGAGCCGATGCCGGACCACAGGGAGCCAGGAATGGCGACGTGCAGGCATCTCTGGGCCCCCGTCCTTCTTGTCATCTCTGTGGATACCTTAGCTCTCGGTCATACTTTCATTTACGGGTCCACAGCTGTCCTACCGGCTGGGGTATGAATACGGACCTCAGAAAGCCTGATTAGCAGACATTGCCAGCCCGTGCACCTGCTGCTTGGTGTTCTCAGTGTGAGGTGGGCCTCGTTCTTGTGCACAACCACCCTAGGCAACTATATAGACATGCATGACATGCATATATTGAATTTTTACTTTGAGAAGTTGCTACTTCACTCTTAGCTCCGCTTGCTGCTTAAAGTCCTCAACTCCTCAGCTCTCTTTTTCTTCATTCAGCACTGGGGACCAAATGCCAGGCCCAGTGCACACTGACTAAGTGGTCTTCCCAGAGATACTGCCCCGGGCAGAGGGTGGCACAGAAAAGCAGGTGCTCAGGAGGCAGGCGCTAGGCTCACTGACAGCTAGTGAAATCCACCCTAGGAATCACAGCTACTTCCTCAAGTGAGGTTGAGAAAAGTGATGTTAAAAATACCTTATGATTCAATTTTCCAAAATATCTCAATATTACTCCCAAGAGCCAACTTGGAAAAAGACAATTCAGAAGAATAGAGACGTTGGAAGATGAAGGAAAGGGAACGGGATTCCGAGCAACAGGATTCAGCTCGGTGTGCTGTAAGAAGTACAAGGGATTCGAAGGCATCACGGCAGTGACACCTTGCCTGGTCAGTGCATCCACAGAAAGAGACAGGGGTGCGGCTCTGAGGACACTCCTATGTTGCACACTGACCTTAAGGACAATTAAAGTGTCACATCAGCTCTGGAGGGGAGCCCGGCAGATCCAGGACATCACTTTGGCTTTTACAGAGCAATCTCATTCCAGGAGGAAATTAAAATAGAAAGGCACTCCCCAGGGGAGCACAGAGGCGAGCTGCTGCATGTGGGCTACTCAGGAGCACTACTGCTTTTGTTTGGTTATAGCTTTTTGTTTCCACCTTAAAACTCCAGTGGCTCATGGGTACACTGAGCAGTGTTTGACACACAGAGCAAAGACAGTTAGGCTGGGCTGAGAGACGGGCCGGCCTCCCTGGTGACAAACAGGTTCACGGAAATTCGTGCCCCACTTTCCTTTCCTTTCCCTCTCCAGCATTCACTCTTTGCAACGCCTACCTACGGACTCTGTAATTTAAGCCAATTATCCGTGTGCAGCTGCCCCTTTATCTTTCTCTTGGGCAAAATTCTGACTTAATTTGAACCCCTGGTGATATATGGCCCTGTCCATAAGCCCTTGAGGGCCATCGCATTTGAATAATGAGGTTAGACAGAGGCGAGACAGCTCAGTTCCAGAAGCTTCCATTAAGTGCGCCGCAGAGGAGGGCAGCGGCGGGCCGGTTGGACTTTTAATCTTCAGCAAATGGCCTCAACACCCGCCCGAGGCTCACGTACAGGTCCAGCCGCTGGCGTTCCCAGCCTTAGAACATAAGCGAAACTTCAACTTCACTTACAAATTACCTGGGGGACTTGTGAAGCATCACACAATATTAGTCAACCTGCACCAGATCATCAGCAGCCACGGGGAAATCTAGGACAATTAAAATTCACAAACCCGAGCATTCAGGACATCTGGTCAACCAGTCCGCCCCTCTGGCTCAGCATTCTGCCTATTCCCTGTGCCCTTCGTGGACAAAATGACCTCTGCGGATGCGCATTCAGGACATCTGGTCAACCAGTCCGCCCCTCTGGCTCAGCATTCTGCCTATTCCCTGTGCCCTTCGTGGACAAAATGACCTCTGCGGATGCCCGCCTCGCTGCTGGACTCAAACGCATCTGACACAACTCTGGAGTTATTGTTCTGCGGCCAAAACGTCTCTGACTCATAACCTTTGCTTTTGTCTCCAGTATTAAATGGGCGTGATGTTAATTTCTAGTTCTGCTTTGAAAGAATCCTCCCAGCCATATAAGAAGATGGAAGAAATAAGAGGGGGCCGGCCAAGCGCTCCCCTGAGAACTCTTCTCTCTTCAAACAGCCCTGCCCGGGCCCCAGAAGGAACATCACCGTCACCAACTGCGGGCGGTTCTGTAATCCAACAAACGCCAGCAGCTCCCAGCCACTAAAGCTCATTTAGGACGGGGTCCTTCTCTAATGGGTTTCTTAATTATTTGGCGTGGGACCTCCTGAGGCCTCCATTCCTCTGGAAGTGTCCACTACCAACAGCACAGAAGGTACCGGCCCTTGAAGTCCCCACGCTGCCACTTTAGTCTGAAATAAAGTCAGATTCTCGCTCCAGCCGGCATCTGAGGAAACTGTGAAAGAGCAAAAAAAACGGGGAGACCCCAGTGAGTGCTGCATCCTTGGGCCTCCTCTTTAGTATCCTTTATCACCACCCGCAGGGCTGTCACAGCCCTGCTGCAAGCGTCCTTGTCAACCAGGAAGGGGCAAGAAATAAATACATATATTTGTGAGTGTGTGTGTGTGTGTGTGTGTGTGTGTGTGTGTTGTATTTTAGGAAAGCATCTACAGGGTGTTCTGGGTCTCAGTACTAGATCAGACTCGTAGTGATCCGCCTGTTTACAGCCTCCCCAGAGCTGGGATTACAGGCATGCACCACCACGCCCGCCCAGTCTCAATTTCCATCTCAGTGCGACCTGGGGGCAGGGTCGGCAGGGCAGGCCCGGGGATGACACCCCCAGCCCTGCAGCTGCTGGCATCCCCCGCAATTTGCCACAAGCCATCTCAGCACCTAAGCC
The DNA here is from genome assembly GCA_004027915.1 of Capromys pilorides. Taxonomy (NCBI): domain Eukaryota; kingdom Metazoa; phylum Chordata; class Mammalia; order Rodentia; family Capromyidae; genus Capromys; species Capromys pilorides. Next base: position 10,219 of record PVKN010037120.1, read on the forward strand.
CGTAGGCCAAGGCAGCAGATCCTAGCAAATGAAGAGCAACACGCAGAGACCAGGCTGTCCGGGACAGCTGCTGTGGGGGCTACCTTGCTCACTGTCAGGGGCAGCAGGCTTTGAAAACACAGGGGAGGCCAGGAAGGGGATGATGGTGTCCACATTCCAGCGTCCTTAGTCCCAGGATGGGGAAGGCGCGCTTGCTGCATGGTTGTTGTGCTGCCCCGGGAACCTCCGCGCTCTGAGAAGGAGCTGGGCCACTGCAGGCCCGGATGGGAAGGGGCTGGCGGCAAGAAGGGCGCATACGTGTCTCCGCTTTCCTTCGATCCACTTTTCTTCCTTTCTTTCCTGTGTTTCCTTCTTTTCCTTCACACTTTTTCTTTCTCTCTCTCTTTTCTTTACCCATCCTGTATGCTTCAATTTTTAATATTGTACTCCACCCTTCTCTAGACTCTTCACTTGTAATCCAGTAGAATTGTATGGCTCGGATGACAAAATCGGCCTCGGGCAGTGTGTGGTTCTCCAAAGGGCCCGCTGCTTGTTCTCTCCAGAAGTGAAAGTACCCTCAACATCTGCCGCAACAGCAGTGGCCTTTAGTGACAGCCCCTGCGACAAGCGGCAGCAGGGGACGTGTCTGGCTAGTGTGCTGCGAGAGCACAGAGCAAAGAAGAGTGCGTGATAATGAATTATATGAAATAATTTTGCAATGAATGAGTGAAACACAATTCCAAAGATTTGAAACAAGTCTTTCAGCCGTAGTCAGACTTGATATCTACTTAGGAAGGTGAATCCCATACTGGTCCAGAAGCCAGAGGTGTCATCTGGACCCCCAACTGCTTCTATCCCTCCAGCTCCCAATCTGCAGAAGTGAGGGTTTCTCAGAAAGTGCACACCTCATGGTGACGTGAAGGCTGCTGCAGTTCCAGATGTCAGCTCTTCCCGGTGTAACGTCAAACAAGGTAAAAGAAAAGGGAGCCAAGAACTGTCATCTTTCATTGTGTTTGCTTTTGTTGTAAGGAAAAAGAAAAAGATTCTAAGAACTCTCAGAGGACAACGCTGTGTGCCTTGGTGGTCAGAGATGCCCAATCCCTACATCAGTCACTGGACCAAAGGAATGAAGTCACGTGATTGCGTTGAGTCAAT
>PVKN010037121.1:0-11282 GCA_004027915.1 Capromys pilorides
GAGAACTTGTTTTTTATATTTTCTTTTCAGAGAACTTTTTAAGGACAGGCACTGTGCTTTATTTCACTTATCCTACTATATAAATCACCACTCCACCCAGATGCTAGTAATACATATGACAGGCACAAAGCATGGAATTACACATATGGATGGGTAAGTGAGAGCCCATGTCTTAGGATCCAGACTTCAGCTGCCCTAGCCTGTAAAATTTTTACAGAAAACTGAAAAATGACACTCGACACATCAAATGCTACTTATCAAAGACTATTGATGCATTTTAAAAGAATTAAACATAAGACTTCAATTTAATAAAAGACAAGGAAGGGCTCTTGTATTTTATCCCACTCCATATCTCAGAATCTAAACTGAACTGAGTCACTTGGAACCACAACATGGCAGAAGTTGAAAGGAAGTTATTTGTTTGGCCCGACTGGAGCTTTGTCTTTCAGGCTGTGTAATAATAAGTAGATGTAAGGCCACCTGAAGGGAAAACATTGCACTGCTGTTTACATCATTCCTTTGGCTGACATCACAGCTCCCTGGCCCCAAATGAGGCACATTTAACTGACAGACACTATTTCCACTCTTGGAGTTACAGTGACTACAATTGTCATAGGCCGTTTTACAAATGTGTTGAGGACTGACGATATAGATATGAATATAAATTTTTACAAAATAGTTTTTTTTTCTAGCCCAGAAGAATTTAAATCAAGCCATCATAGTTTACAGGATCTTATGTTTTAGTTTAAGATTTCTGTGCTATTTTCACAGTTTATGCATTCATAAACATTGATTGAAAGTCTTAACAATTCTTGCAACTTAATTGGGAAAAATGTAAAAAGCACTTTGATAGATTTTTTTCCCATGAGCTGTATACGAGTTCTTTTTAAACAGACAGTTCAAATGGATAAAGCAGTGAAAACATAGAAATTAAAAGCAGATCCTTACGAAAACTACTCAGAGATCTTTCTATGATGAGGGCTGAGCGCGATGTCAAGCAACAATTTCTCACCAGTCAAGGTTTCAAGACACTTTATTAGGTAATCAATCCTTTATGGGAGGGATAACTGTCTCTTAGTGGAATGAACCGTTCATTTGAAACCCCTGCCCATTTCAGCAATTTGAAGATCCCCAGGCTCATAGCACAATCTTACTTAGGTGCTGCTAGGAAGAGAGACTAATACTGTAGTGCAAAAGGTTACCCTTACAAGAGCAGGTACCCAAGTCCGGGCGTTCAGCTGAGGGCCGAGAACGACAAAATCCCCCCTTCTTCCAAGTAACTGGGAAAAATCTGAGCACATCCCCAGGCTGGGTCGATGAAATCAAGAGGTGTGAAAAAGACAACACAGCCCCGGAATTTATATGCATTTACTGGGAAACCTGAAGTAAAATCTGAAACTAATTCCAGTAAGTAGTTTCTTTCAAACAGGCTTCCAAGTAGGGAAAGTTAACATTAGTTTCTCTCCCCAGGCGATCCTTGGGCTTGCACTGGGGCAACAGGGTCGGAGGCGCAGGCTAGGAGTCTGGGGTCTTCTCTGGAGAGCTGGGGACCCCAAGAAGTCTCAATCGGCCGGCAGGTCAGACTCAGAAGACAGGGTTAACAACTCCGGCACGGTAGCAAGGGGCCGGACGGGCGAGGGGCGGGGCCGCGGGAAGGGGCGGGGCCCGTCAGGCCGGGCGCGGCGCGGCGGGGCGTGGGAGGGGCGGGGCCTGCGGCCTGGTGGGCGGAGCCGGGCGGGAGAGAGGCGGAGGGTCAGCGGCGCTCCCGCGTCCGCGCAGGCAGAGGCTTCCCGGCCGCACAGCTGCCGCCCGGCGCCGCGCACTCCCTGCGCCCGCGACTGTCAGGAGGGCCGCGGCGCGCAGCTGCCGGAAGTGCCCCGCGCCGCGGGAGCGACCCGCGCTCGGCCCTCGGGCGGAGGCCCGCAGGCCCGTCCCCTCGGCGCTCGGCGCCGCGATGCGCGCCCGTGACAGCGACCTGAGGAGCAGCCCCGCGCCTCGGCCGGCCGCCCGCGCCCGCGCCCCCGCCCTCGCCCGCCTCCCCGCCGGGGCCGAAGCCTGAGGCGGCGCCGGCGCGCGGCCGCCCCTCCGCGCGCCCCGCTCGCGTCCGCCGCCCACCCTCCGCCACCGCCGCCGCCGCCCGCGCCGCTGCCATGGGGCTGCCCACGCTGGAGTTCAGCGATTCCTACCTGGACAGCCCCGACTTCAGGGAGCGGCTGCAGTGCCACGAGATTGAGCTGGAGCGCACCAACAAGTTCATCAAGGAGCTCATCAAGGACGGCTCGCTGCTCATCGGAGCGCTGCGGAGTGAGTGCGGCGGCGGCCGGGGGCGGCGGGCCGGGGGCGGCGGGCCGGGCCGGGTCGGGCCGGGCCGGGCCGGGGCCCGGGCTTCTTTTGTTTGAATGGATGTGGGGACAGGAACTGAAGAGCTCCCCTGCTGGTGGCCGACAAAGTTTGCTCTTGGGTGTTCTGCACTTTGTGAGTCTGGGAAAAGGGAAAGTTCTCTGCCGAGGCTCCTCGGGTCCGTCCGGAGCGAAGCTGTTGGGTCAGGTTTTGGGTAACGCCGCTGGAAAGGTGTTGGGGTCACCTCCCCCTTTTGTAAGCTTTCTGTGCCTAGTTTGAACTTTATAAAAGAAGTCCTTGGGGAGGGATGGGAACGGAATTAAGAATTTGAGGATAAATTTAAATCAGTTTACTTAATGATAGTTAAATGAGATTATTATTATTATTATTATTATTATTATTATTATTATTGTTATTATTTACATGCATCAGTGACTGTTCCCTGGGCAGTCACTTTATACTTTCCAAAAACTGCATTTGCTTTTTTGCCGTTTGGTAAGATGAGCGAAGACCCTATTACACCGGGGACTTTAACTGCAGATTTTCTGCGCGTCTTAAGGTTTGGGTTTCCTTGTAGGCAGTGTTGCTCGTGTTACTGAGACTGAGAGCTGAATGGCTGAAGGCTGACTTGCATTTCTGATAAGCGTGTTTGTCCTCCTCTCCCGTGTACCTCCACACAAGATTTTCTTGCCTTCTTCCATCCTCTGGAAGTCTAATTTCACTTACTAAGTTATCTGAAACTGAGATAGCTGCTTCTGCGGAAAAATACGCTGAACTTGTTACCTTTCCCAGGGCAGATTTGCGTCTTAATGGAAACTTCTAAGTGCTTTGGCTTCTGAAGTGAAACGGTGGAATCTCAAGCCCGCCCGCCCTGGTGGGTGAGTGAGTTTCTCTAAGTGGATAGGCCTCTGGGTGATCTAGTGACACATAGATGGGCAGCATCTTCATGAGGTCAAGTGTGAGGTTGGCAACACGATTTAGGTGTGTGGTGGGGGACGGGAGGCAGCCTAGAATCTCACCTGTGTTTTGAAGCATGTATTTACAAGAGGAAAGAAATTTAGAAAGACATCTTGAGGTTCATGACTTCCAAAAACTTTTTTTGTTTTAATGGCTCCAAATGCTAAAATATTTACACGTCACTGGTGTCACTTGACAGAGGCACCCGTTTTTGTGCCCACATTGCATTTACTGGTGAGTCTGAGACTGCCGTCGTTACAGTACTTTTGAGGTTTCCTGCAGTGCAGTACTTGCCCCTCCGCCTACGCACAGAGTCCCACTCTCTGCTTTTCTGCTTTGAAAGTTCTAAGTGAGATCTCAGGGCTGACCTCTGCGTCTAGGTGAGCATGCCGCCTCCCTGTCTCTTTTCCTGACCTCTTGGAGCTCTAGCTAAATGCCAGCCTGACCTTAGGAGCTGCCGGAGGTTTTACGTCTTTCTCTCCACTCTGTGGGATGAACTGTGGTGTTTCAAAAGTTGACATTCTGACATCTGCGTTATTTTACTAGTGATATACCATCTTCTTCCTCGTGATTCTTGAGTCTAGCCTTGTAAAAAGCTCAGGTGGTCCCCATCTTTAATAGGCGTGTTCTTCCATTAGTAAGTGAAGAGCGACATCGTGAGAGAATAGGCCCTGCAGGGTGTAGTGGATCTTGCCTCTTCTTTAGTCTTAGGCACTTGAGTATACAGGTTGCTGTCTAAGAGTCTTAGCTTGATGTTTCATTGTGTTACTTTAACGAACATTTGGAACACAAGCAAACGTTGTGGAAAGAAAATGCTTTATTCCTTGCCAAAAGAATTTCCCACATCCGCTGCCAAATGCAGGATTCTTGAGGAATGAAGCCCTGAAGCCGGGACCCCGTAGGGCTGCCTTATTTTCCCCACCAGAGCACCTGTGTCCCTTGGGGCAGATGCTCAGAACCACACTGCAGATGCTAAATGCTAAATGTTAATGCTCTCTGAAGGTGCTAGCATTGTGAGTATAAGAAGCTGAGTCCTCAGCCGGGTGTGGTGGTGCACGCCTGTAATCCCAGCACTTGGGGACCAGCCTGGGCTATAAAAGTGAGCTCAAGGCCAGCCTGAACTGCACAGCGAGATCCTGTCTCAAAAAGACAAAAAAAAAAAAAGGAGTCTTATTTAGTTTTCTTCCCACCCACTAAGGGAGCCCTCTTTCTCCTGGTCCCCTCCCTCCTGTTTTTCTTTCTGGGAGAGGAGGCCTTTGCACTGACTAACTTTATACACCTGTTTCCATAGATGTATCTGTTACCATTTCAGTTTTTTTTTTTTTTTTTTTTTTTTTTTTTTTTTTTTTTTTTTTTTTTTTTTTTTTTTTTTTTTTAGCAGCACCGTGCTGTTTAATAATAATGATTGATAGGGGCAGCCAGATAGCCCAGGAGACTAAAGTGCCTGCTTCGGCAGAGCACAGTGGCAGGGGTTCTATCCCCTGTGTGCTTGCTGGTCCCACCCCCAGGACACACTGAGACAGGGACTCAGGCTGGGACTGAGAGTGGGCATGGTGGTGTGTGCCTGTAATCACAGGGCTTGGGAGGCTGAAAACAGGAGAATCACTTCGAGTCTGTTCTATGTAGTGAGATGCTGTAGACCCTATACTAGATACATAAAAATAAAAATAATAATGATTAATAGTTGGTGATTAATAATTAATGCTTTCCTAATACAACCTCATTTAGCTGACATCCAATACTATTTCTATACTTGTCAGTTACTTTTTCTAGTGAGAGTTTGGCACACCTTTTGGTCAATATATGCACAGTTGTCCCAATGGAAGCCAAAAGTGCTTGGTTTATGACTAAGAATTTCTCTCTCTCTCTCTCTCTCTCTCTCTCTCTTTCTTTCTTTTTTCTGTATTTACTGCAGGGTCTACAGGATCTCACTGCACAGATTGGACTCATAGTGATCCTTCCTATTTTTCAGCCTCCCAAGTGCCACCATGCCCAGTCTCAGTGGTGGTCTGAGTACACCCCAAGGTGGAGCTGGCGTGGCAGCCTTGGGGATTGAACTCCTGGCCTCTGCTTCTGCCTAAGCAGGTGCTTTAATCCACTGAGCTATGTGGCTGGCCCAAGATTGGTTTCTTCAGTTGACTGTTTGGTAAGGGTTTTGTAAGTAGATGGTTAAAACTACAGGATTTCAATTTTAAATAATGGTACTTGACATTTTTAAAAAATGGGTTATTACATTTCACGTTTGCATCTATTCTGAAACAAAATATAATTGTTTAATGAATTAACCTGAATTTTAGTTTAGGGTCTGAAGTTGTTCAAGTGCTGTGTAAAGGCTGGAAGTAAGTACAGTTGCTCTGTAAAATGAGGAAATATCCAAAAACTTTACCACTGAGATTATTCGTTCGTTTTATAGCATGATATATTGATACAGAAGAAATGTGAGATGTCAAATATCCTGAGTTTGTGAATGAATTCTAAGGAGCAACAGAGGTTAAGAATGGAAAATTTACTGCAGAAAAGGAATGGGAAATGGGGAATAGGAATAGCTCCTGAGAGGAGGGGCCAAATTGGTTGTCAAGGAGCTAACCTCTCAAAGGAAGTTCTGTACATCGGAAGCATGAGGTGGGTACAATGTGGGCCAAAATTATAATCAACCAGTAAGATTGCAAGTGTATTCACTAATATTGACCAAGTGATAGCAAGGGTGTGTGGGTGATGTCATTAACCTTGGTCTAGGATAATGTGTAGTCTTTGAACAGTCTTAGCCTTAGTGGGTGGTAGAGGCGGCTTGCCCTAATGAAATGAGGAGTCTCAAAAGGGTGAGACCGGTAATCCCAAACCTCCCTTCATCATCCCACAGGGAAGGAGGTAGAACTGACCTTGGTGACTTTAATCTTCAGATGTAGATGTGCCTCCAGCCAGTCCCGGGGGTCCTCCTCTGCACCTGCTCCCTGGAGGGCCCAGCCTGTCTGCCTGCTGTATTTCTACCTAACTTGTCTGTCTATAACACTGTGACTTTTGGTGAGTGGTGATAATTTGAAAAATATTCTCAGGACCTGTAAATCAAGTTTAGTTTATGATGTATGGCTCCAAATCAAGTGTCAGTCTTGAACTGTGCAGTCAGGTTATTTTTGCTTATTAACTGTCTTTTAAAGGATCACAGTCAGATAAATATTTAAAAATTACTCTTGTGATTTTTCTCTTACTTTTACTTCATATGTTTGGATTTAAAAAATAATGTGTTAAGAACAAAGTTTATCCTTGAAAGCCTATATAGTTCTCCCAAGTAACAGGAAAGAAAAAAGAATAGAATTGAAAATTTCTTAAAAATTTTAAGTGTTCTAGTTATAAGATAGATAAATGTATGAGGGTATGTGTATATGTTAGCATGATTTATGATATACTCATGAATGAAAACATAATCTTGTACATCTTAAATATATACAATTTGTAAATGAAAATGTGTCCATTTAAAACATGTAGCTTTTGTATTTGTGGGCACAACCAACTTTATGCACTATTAGAAATATTCAGAAAAAAAAGTTGACCACCTCTCTGGATTTTTTGTCATTTTCCCCTGAGGGATGCAGTATAACCACTATTTACATATCATTTATGTTGTACTGGGTGTTGTAATTAATCTGTGATGGTTTAGAGTGGAGGCTGTTACATGCAAATGCTGTGTCCTGTATATAAGCATCTTGAGAGTTGGTAGGCGTGAAGACAGAGTGGACCGGTTGGGAAGGGCACTATCAGGATTCCGCTTTCTACCCTTCCTGCATCGCGGCTTTGACTCCTTATGCTCACTGCCTGAAGCTGGAGCTGGCCAGAATTGTGGTCTGCATTGAAGATAGCTTCTCAGGTGTGTTGTATCCATGCACCAACTGCACACCATGAATATAGTCATTGTGTGTCACAAACGTGAACTAAGAAAAAATTGAAAGTGCATAAATAAATAAAAACTTTTGAGGCTGGGGAGATAGCTTAGTAGAATAAGTACTTCCCTGGCAAGTGCAAGGACTGAGTTCAATCCCTGGTTCTGAAAAAAAAAAATTGAAAATGCAGAAAGAAAATACAGAGACCAAGAAAGAAGGGAGGAGAGGAGGGAAAGGAAATAAAAACAATTAAGATATGGTAAACACATGTGCTTATGCCCTGAGAAGAATGTGATCATTGTATACTATAAACATGTACCCATACACAAAAGCGTCTCAATGAGACACAGGGGCAGCAAGGCATGGTGGTCCTGGGAGGCTGAGGCAGGAGGATAGCGGGTCCAGCGCAACCTGGACAACTTACTGACACCCTGTCTCAAAATAGCAAAAGAGGACTGAAGAGACAGCTCAGTGTGAAGCCTTTCAATTCAGTCCCTGTAAACCCGTCCACACCCTAAAATGAGTTTCTCATGCCTCTATATTTGTGATGCTTTTAAAGAGAAAAAAGCTAATGGATTCTAGTATCAATTATTTATTATGATCGTGTATGACCATGAAACTAGCTCTGTTAACATTAATACTATTATAAAAGCAGGTCAGTTACCAATTCAATATAAACGATGTTGAAAAACTAGTAGAAAACTTATTAATATATTCAGTTAGTCTAATGGATGGTATTTCGTTGAAACTGATTTTCCTCTCACGTAGAGACTGCTGCTAACATCTGTGTCCAGGGTTCATTGTCTCACTTTATTTCTTTTCTTCTTTGAACTCTTTTTGCCTTGGTAAGCACATTGTAGGCTTTTTGTATTGGCTGCATTACCTGTCTTCACAGGTAGAAGTTCTCAGCAGTATGGCCCTTGGCAGGAAAGAGGAGGGCATTTATTTCAGTGGCTGGTTGCGCTTTAGTGAGCATGTTAGACAAGAGGAGCAGGATGTCTGAAGGGCCTACAGGGTCCAGAAACTCAGTGCATTGATCTGGAAGGATCAGGGAGGTGTTTAGAGTCTGAGACACTCAGTGGTGCGACAAGCACGCCGCCCAGATGCCTCAGTGGTGAAGGGCTTGGGTCCTCCGTCCGATGTGTTTCACACCCTCCCCTTCGCCTGTCACTTGACCTTTCCACTTTAAGGCAGTCTGTATTTGGTGTGTGTTCAGGGCCCACTTGGCTGTGAGAGTATTTTGGTGGCATGAAGAATAAATTTGATGCAAAGGGAAGGATAAAAGGAATGCTGAAGACATCTGAAGGCCGTTCCGTAGTTTCCTACCATTTTCCCCGTCGTCCTTCAGTGCCCAGTGAGCACTATTATTATTTTCTGCTATTTCTGGTATGTAAATTTGTACCTAGGCCTCATTTCGTTGGAGCAGAGCCCCTTGGGTGGGGGGCTTGTTTATCCTGTGAGAGGCACTTCACTGCGCCTCATTCCACTGAGGTGGTGTGGTTTGTTTGGCTGCGCAATGTAATCAGAGGTGCGTAAGTGTAATTACTTCAACCATTCATTTAGTGCTTATAGTCATTAGAATTTGAGTTAAATGAGCAGAAGTAACTGCGTCTTCTAAATGAACTGTAATTAATTTTAAGAACTAGTAGGTTTGGAGTGCGTTGCTTAAAGAGTCTGTTGGTGACAGGTTAGTAGAGTAAATGCAGCTGTACTTTGTTCATTTCAATGGGAGCCTTGGTGCTCATCTTAGTGGAATTAAATTGGGCTGACTGATTACTTCAGTCTACCTCTTCCATGCTCCACACGAGCTTCCTAGGCGCCTCTACAGTATCTGTAGTTCTCCTGCATTTCCTCTCAAGCAAGGAGTAATTGGAGGGCTCTCTTGGGTTGCAAGATCAGCAGATGGGCTTCTGCAGAGCAGGCAGTGCCTCCTGTCGGGGGCCACAGCTTAGCGTAGCTGCTGTGCACATGGCTTCCCGTCACAGGTGTTGTCCAGGCGATTTGAGAGTGCACAGTGTTCAGAACTACTGAACTTTAAGTTTCTGGACAGGTGCTTCAGCACTTCTTCAATTACTAACATTTCTTACAGCATGGTTTTCATTGTATTTATGATGCTTATGATTATGTAAGACAAAATAATAAAACATTCAGTATTTTTGTGATATCAAGTGCAAGCCTATTAAAGTAACATTGTGGGAAATCTTTATAGATTCCAGACAGAAATACTAGATTTTAAAAAAGTAAGTGTTGTTGAGTAAATGATCTGCCGCAGTGAAGTGTTTAGAATGAACAGGCGAGGGGCTAGTGAGATAGCTCAGCAATCTAAAGTACCTGCTTAGGCAACTGCAGGGACCATGGTTCAGTCCTCAGCAGCACAAGCTGCACCAGCCCCACCGCCAGGGCAGGCGGAACTGGCTATAACATAAGCATTTTTTTTTTTTTTTTAAAGAATGCACAGGCGAGAATGAGTGAAGGAGAGGGGGACTGAGTCGCGTGGAATCTCTTCCATGAGCATTCTTCCTTGCCAGAGCCGTGCTTGCCACCCTAGCCCTCCCTGCTGTCTGCATGGCAGTTTCTCCTCATGGTGGCCTTGTAGACCAGTGTCACCTGCCACGCCCCAGGGCCAGCTTGCAGCTCACGCGGGTTCTCTTTTCCTCCCACCTGCTGCCTCTGCCCAGTGCCTAATAATTGTTACAGTCCATCCCTGAGGGATCAGGCATCGTCAACCAAGGGCTGCTTCGGTTGGATCCCGATTTCGTTACCAAGAATTGTGATAATACTTGAGTTATTTATAAACTTGTATAGCTGTACGTGTAAGAAATATAAATTACTTCAGAGAAGGTAAAATATAGAATTATAAAGTATCTCATAGTAGCAGTAGAGCTAAAAATCTACTAGTTTTTCCAACCCTTTTTCATTTTACAAAGATGTGAATGTATAGAAGAATAGCCTTAATTTTCCAGAATCTTGGATTTTTACTTGAAAATAGATTTTCAGCTTGTAATTTTTACATAGAACATGATAGGAAAAGACAAGAATAAGACTAATAATTAATACTTCTAAATTATGTTAACGATAGATTTTTTTTTTTTTTCAGTTGCAGGATTTTAAGATCTGGTAAAAGTTTCTACTCCTTTTTTATTCTGTTAATTCTTTTTTTTTTGTTTTTTATGTATTTGGTACCTTATCTCACTACACAGTTCAGACTCATAGTGAGTCTCCTGTGTCAGCCTCCCCAGCACTGGGATTACAGGCATGGTCCACCCCACCTGCTCTTGGTGGCTGGCATGCCATTTCATGTCATACTGGGGATCAAACCCAGGTCCTTGCCCTTGCCTAGGCAGGTGCTTAGACTGCTGAGTTATCTCTGTGGCCCCAGAAAAGCTTCTGTTCTTAATGATATTTTTTATTGATTTTTAAGGACAGGGCATAGCTCAGGCGGGGCTTGAATTCACAGTGACTCCCCCATGTCCTGAGTGCTGGGTGCTGGGATTACAGGCATGCCCCACCATGCCTGGCTGCCTAATGGCATTTTTAAAATGACAAAACATGACATTTTTTGTTGTTGCTTATCTGATTTGGCTGATTATTCAGTATGACAGAGAGTGACTTGTGCTTTGTGAAGGCCAGGAAAGTATCCTGGGATAATTTTCAATGTCAGGTGATATGGGGAAAAAATGCTGCCTGGACATAACCTTGGTGCATTAATAGTACTCTTCCTATTTGCCTGAAATAAAACCAAATGTGTTGTCCTCCTGAAAGAAAAAAAAAAAAATAGAGCTCTTCCTGAACCTTGGCTTGACTCTGGGAAAAAGTGGGTAGACATAAACTGACATCCTTTCATTTGAAAGTTAGACACATTCCTCTGTGGTAGTATTTCTAAGATCTTTTTCATATCTAAAAACCCATATTGCTATTTCATGAAAGACCAGCCAGATAGCATTCCCTTGAGTTTATGCAAGTAAAAGACCCAGCTTCAGTTCCTGTTAGTATATAGGAAAAATGATTTAATTTTGAAAATTGGTATGTATTTGTGTATGGATAAGAGCAGTAGGCACTAATAGAAATGTGACCAAGGAGAGTGAGGCTAGCCAACTTTTAAAAGTTGGT
>PVKN010037122.1:0-11299 GCA_004027915.1 Capromys pilorides
TTTAAAAAAAAAAAAAGAAGGCTTATGACAAAAAGCATAGAGAATAAAATGAAGACAAAGGAAAAGTTTTCAACAGACATGGATACCAGGAAGTTACCTTAAGAATTAACAGATTTTACAGTTAGGCAGACAGTGTGTCTCTAGAGTTTGTGGTGCCCTGGCAGAATGAAAAGTGTCTGTCATGTTAAGACGCCATTCTGAGGAAGAAGGAAGAGCCGTAGCTTCTCTGGTGGGCAGGGGAGCGGGAGTAGGATTTGGATGGGTGTGGGAACCCTCCCCGGTTCCACAGCAGAGAGCAGAATCTGGAGTTCTGGGCTTCCCAAGGCTTCTGGGAGGAGCAGGGAGGAGCCCAGGGGAGCACGCAGTGTGCTCTCTGGGTCCTCAAACCTGTAGCTCTGGTGCGCTCACTTGTGAGGCCTGAGACCAGAGAGCAGGGCGGGGATACCCTCTGTCTCTCCTCTGCCTCCTGCTGTGCCTGCCGTGGTCCCCTTGCTGATGCTCAGGAAACGCTGATGCCGGAAGTTCCTCTGAAATCATTACTTTCAGAATTCTCGCTAGTTGGGGAGCTCAGAAGTGCACTTATTGCAACAACTTTCCAGGCCCCGGAGTCACAAATTGGACTTGTCTAGCACTGAACAGCGAGTTAGAGGCAAGACTAGAACTGTCATCTCCTGAAGCAGCCCCTGCTGTCCCAGCCAGGTGTGGGGGACACAGAAGGTACAACATGGAGGCTCATGGGCCCAGCCTCTAGGCACCCGACAGTTCCGGTCTGCTCCTTGAAGGGCACGGGAGATGCCCGGGCTGGGCCCTGGTAACACCATGCTCTCCACAGTGCCCCATGGTCTCCTTTGCTTGCTGGCTGCAGTAACCACTGGGAGTCTCTGAGCACAGACACCAAGAGCATTGTGAAGTTTGGGGAGACATCTCTAATCTCTCCCTCCCACCCATAGGGGATGATGAGGAAGATGAACCTGAGATTCCAGTGAGCCCCCGGCCACGCCCCCTGGCTGAGCTACAGCTGAAAGAGAAAGCAGTGCCCATTCCAGAAGCCAGCTCCTTCTTCATCTTCAGCCCCACCAATAAGTGGGTGTCCCCCTGGCGCCATGCTGGGTGACAGAGGCAGCCCGCAGAGGAAGCTGCCTTCCTGCTCTGAAAGGACTGCTTCATCCTCCCTGCCTACGATTAGCCATGAGAAATGCACTTCATGAACCTAAGATCGGGTGCCCTGTTTAAAATGCTAGTATTGGGCGGGGGTGTGGCTCAGGGGCAGAGCACTTGTCCAGCAGGCCTAAGGGGCCTGGGTTCCACTGTCAGCACCAACGCCAAAAACGGAAAAACTTCAAAAGCAAAATAAGGGCCCAGGGAGATAACTCAGCAGAATAAGTGCTTGCCTGGCAAGCGTGAGGTCCTGAGTTCAATCCCTGGTACCATCAAAAAAAAAAGCAAAATAAAATTCAGGGAAGAGCAATGCCTTTAAACCTATCAGTCTGGCTCCTCTCTAAGAAGTTTCAGACAGGATGTGCTTAGCACTGGGGGGAGCTCAGGCTTCCATTGGAGATCAGCCTGCTTCAGCCTTTGTGGAGAAGCCGCAGGGTCACGATACACTGGATGGCAGGTGGCAGGGGGTCTCATTTAGGAGACAGGACAAAAATGGAGAGGGACAGACTCCCTGTGTGTCCTAAGCAGAGGACCGTGCTGATGCAAGGCTATGCTTCTCCGTTGACCTGGGGGGACAGGGCGTGAATCTGGCGCCCCTCTTTGGGACAGAGGTGGGGGGAGCCCAGGCTTCCAGTAGCCCCCACAAGCCCTCTGTCCACCTTTCTGCCACACCAGGATCCGGGTCCTGTGTCACCGCATCGTCAATGCCACTTGGTTCACCAACTTCATTCTGCTCTTCATCCTGCTCAGCAGTGCTGCCTTAGCTGCTGAGGACCCCATCCGTGCTGAGTCCACGAGGAACCAGGTGATGGTGGCCCCTTCTGCTGGCTCAGGAACCCCCATCCCCAGCTCACACATCTCACTCTGGTATCCGGAGCTCACCGGCATTCTCTGGGTGGCTGCAGTCAGGCCTCAGAGTTTCTTAGAGTTCAGGACGACCCTCCCTTGCTCTGAAGTGTGCTGTCACTCAGGAAGCAAGGCAGGCACTGTCTGTGTGCTTTGGCGACAATGGCGATGCTAGTGATGGTGGATGGGGCACCAGTGCCCACCTTCCTCTCACTGGCTGCTTCTCCTCTGCCTCATCCCCAGATCCTTGGATATTTTGACATCGCATTCACCTCTGTCTTCACCGTGGAGATTGTTCTCAAGGTGAGTGAGGCTCTGGGACAGACAGCCCTGGGTGTGGGGCTCCTCTGAGCTGGGAAGGGACACTTCCTGATGTGCTCCAGCTTGCATCCAGTGAACACACTCAGGGCTGTGCTAACAGGTGGGAGAAAAACAGGAGGAAAATGGATATGGCAGGAGGGCCTTGTGGGAGCTAGGGCTTCAATCAGAGAGAGACAGTGAGTGGGTGGACGGCTGGAAGGCTGGGGACTTGGAGTGCAGCCAAGGGGGAGCCTGCCACTTCTAGGCAGGACACACCCATGGCCACAAAGCCTTTGGTACCTTTCCACCAAATAAGCTTAAGAGCAGACCTGAGAGCTGGATTTGCTCCTAGACCTTGGTTATTAGTGATTGGCGAGGCCTTTCCCTTCAGGAGTCCGCAGAGAAGTGATCGTTGTCTGGCCTGGGTTTCTGGCAGCTCTGTCCTGTGATGTCCTTTTTATCCCTTATCCACAGCACATTCTTCCTGACCTCAGGAACAGGCACACTGTGTTGAAGCCATCATGGGGCAATGGGCTGGGGAGGGGGAGGCCCCTCTGAGCCTGAAACCTAGTAGCCCCAGCATCCACTGTCACCCACCAAGAGAGCAGAGGGCAGCACACAAAGGAGCCGGCCCCAGCAGACACTGGGGTCGCCCTTAATGCAGGGCCTCAGCTACTGAGTGGAGTAGAGGGTGATGGCGGTTTCCCTGAGATCAAGGGACTGTGCAGAGGTGGAGACTTTAGATCTAGGCCTTGAAATCAGACAGGACTTTATCAGGGAGGGATAGCCGGGGGATCCCAGGAGGACAATGACAAAGGCACTGTAAGGCATGCCTAGAGAGGAGGCAGTGGCCCCTTTGGGCTCAGCTGTACTGCACACATGGAGCCCTGGGTACTGGGGCTGGAATAGCAAGAGACAGAATCATACAGGTACCTGAACGACAGGAAAAGCTTCCCCGGCCAACTGTGAGGGTGTAAAAGAGGCTTGTGCAAAGATGGTTAGAGAAGAAACCTGTGAGGGGGGCAGGGAGGTAGGAGCTGGGAAGGGAACTACAGAGAGGAGAGAGAGGGGGTCCAGGCCCTGTTGAAGGCTGGGGTCTGGAGAGGCTGCTCAGCTCAGCTCAGCAATCCTGGCTAGAGGAGACTTCCCAAGTTTCCTGGAGAGGTGGGGGTGTTCCGTTGCTGCCCTGAGCAGCTCCACTCCAAGGGGGCAGCAAGCAGGACAGCACTCATAGGCCACTGGGGGAGACTTAGCAAGTGCCTTTCCTGGTCAGACTCAGGAGAGAAGGCCTTCTTTGGGGGATGACCTGTCCCTAAGCCCCTCCCACTCAGGATGGTGCCCCTCTCCCCCCAGATGACCACCTACGGCGCCTTCTTGCACAAGGGCTCCTTCTGCCGCAACTACTTCAACATCCTGGACCTGCTGGTGGTGGCCGTGTCCCTCATCTCCATGGGGCTTGAGTGAGCAGTGGCAGAGGCCAGCGCTGGGCATGGGCTTCAGAGTGGGAGGGCCACCCTCCGCTTGGTGGGCACCATGAGGAGGGTACCAGGGCTGTGGATTGGGGGAACCCATGGGTTGTAACCAGTTGGGCTGGGGTGACAGTGTTCAGTGGGCAGAGCCCTGTCATGGACACTGGGAAGGAAGACAGAGAGCAGTGCCCTCTTGCTCTGGGAGACCACAGTCCCCCATTGGGCCACTCTTTCTGTTGGGAGAGGAAGCCCCTATTCTGCCATGTGGACCATCTATGAGAGCTAGCGTTGGCCTGCTAGTCTGGAGTGGCTTTACCAGGGCTGGACACACACAGTCTAGGGCTGAGGGAGGTGGAGGTGCTCAGGAGCAGATAGATGGCCGTGTGGAGAGGCTGTGGGGTGGGCGGGATTGGCTACACTCAGCCCCCCATGCACCTTCCGCAGGTCCAGCGCCATCTCAGTGGTGAAGATCCTGAGGGTGCTCAGGGTGCTCCGGCCACTCCGAGCCATCAACAGGGCCAAAGGGCTAAAGGTGCGAGGGGCGGGGGTGGGGTGGGGGAGAAAGGATCCCAGGTCCCAGCTCCAGAACACTTCCCAGCCATGGCTGGGGCTCTGGTCCATCTCCTTAGTTAGACAGGGGGTGTGACATTTCCCTGAGAGCTCTCTCGAAGGCAGCGAGTCTTGCACACCTGAGGTCCCTCGACTGTGACTGTGGGGGTGCAGCTGGTGCAGGCCTGGCCTTCCCTCTCCAGCATGTGGTACAGTGTGTGTTCGTGGCCATCCGCACCATTGGGAACATCGTCCTGGTCACCACGCTCTTGCAGTTCATGTTTGCCTGCATTGGAGTCCAGCTCTTCAAGGTGAGTTCCCCTGCCCCCTGCCCCCCCGCCCCTGGAAGCCCCCTCACAAAATCAACTCTTACTTTTCCCTTCAGGAAAATGGGGAAAATGGATGTCCCTGAGTGTACAGGCTAAGGTGGCTCTAGTCTAGATCCAGTTGCCTAGGTCATGCCCGTAGCTGGCCTGTGGCACTGCAGCCACCATCGCCACTGCACCAGCCCTGACCACCAGCTCGGCAGTCGCACTCCCCCTTACCATCCTGCCCTGCCTGCTGTCCTGCCAGACCTGTCTAAGGCCCCCCACCTCCACCCCACACCTCCACCTTCACCCGTGTTACAGTTGGGATGTCTGCACCACGTTATCTGCGGGGGGTCCTGGGAACAGCAGGCCTTCATGTCATACCTGGGTCTGGCCCGATTCTGATCTGCCTTTCCTAAGAGAAGACAACTGTTCAGTTTCTCTCTACAAATCAACCCTACAAGAGCGCCCCCTTCCATAGAGCTCTGATCTCTGCATGCCTGTGGCTCTCAGGTTTTCTGCAGGGCACAGAAATAGAGGACAGGGAGCAGGCACTAGGGAAAGTAGTCAGGGTGGGCTCCTAGAGGGCCTGCCGTGGGATGGGTCATGTTGTACTGTCCTGAGGGATGAGGGTACCTACAGTGTCAGGACATTCTGCCAACCTGCAGCATGTGTCTGTCACCTCCTTGTCCAGCAAAGTACTGGCCCTCCTCAGGCTTAGGGCCCCAGAGACCCCCTGAAGGCATCATCAGTGTTAGACCACACAGCCAGGAACACAGCAAGGCGCAGACACACTGTGGAGGAACGAGAAGGAAGTGCCCTTGCTTCCGCTACCACGGCCCTTGTGGGCAAGAGCTCTGGTCCTCAGCAGCCCAGCTCTGTGCTGTGGTCTCTTCTCGGAAGCCTTCAGCTCCTGCCTGGCCAGCTAGTAGGAACATGGTGGTCACCACTGGCAGTTTGCATCACTTTTGACTGGAAACTTCTCATGTGTACTCCATGATCTATGACAGTTTCCTTGTGCTTTCCACGGTAAATTGGATGTTAGGTTTCAAAGGCCCAGAGCCCTCCCCAGTGGTAGCCTCCACCCTGCTCCTCTCTCAGAATCCCCTACCTGCCCAGCCTCCACCTTCCAACCCAGCAGCCCTAAAGAAAAGCACAGACCTGCAGGGCCTGGGTAGCTGGGCTCTCAGCTAGTCTGGCCCTTGCCTTAGCTGAGACATTTCCCCCCGAGAGCCTTAGACGAAGCTGGGCCGAAGTCTACAGATTTTACAACTAATTCAGCCCCATGAAGACTTAGCAACTCCTTTTGTTCAGGTATCCAGTATGTAGCACTGACAAAAGGAGACAGTGCTCTTGCTGAAGTCAGTTAGGAGTCACAGAGGTTCCTCCTACCCAGGCCGTGGGGGTGGGGCACACTGGGCCTCTGTTCCTCTCTAAGCATAGACTGAGTCCTCAGAGCCTGGCTAGGGTCCATCTCTGAGCCCAGCTGGGATCCATCCGCTGACTCCTTTACCACAGCAGACCCTGGGGGCTGGCACACAGGCAGGAGAGAAGAGGTGGGAGGCGGGCTAAGCCCTATCCCTACTATGTAGGGGTTCAGTTGCTGTGGATCCTGCAGGAAAGGGCAGGCAGCAGCCCTGCATACATTTTCATCCCATGGGGCCCAGGCTGGGGTGCTCTGTAAGTGCTCATGGAAGGTACTGGCTTCCTTGCTGCATCTAGGCCAGGTGGGGAAGCGAGGGGAAGTTGTGGGGTTGGATGATGCTGAAGGAGAAAGGCCCTTCTGCACCCCTGATCCAAAGTGAGGATGCCTCTAAGAGGAGGAGAGAAGCTGGCCCTCCTCCATAGCCCACTTTTCTGACCTATTTCCATGACAATGTGCTCCCTCTCTCCCTCTCTGGATGCAGGGGAAGTTCTTCAGCTGCAATGACTTGTCCAAGATGACAGAAGAGGAATGCAAGTGTGTGCTGGACCACGGGATAGGGGCTCAGTGGGAGGGGTCACTGGCAGGGGCCTCACAGGAGGGGCCAGGAGCTATGGGACCTGAGCCAGGAGGCCCAGGAGGGAAGCCCCTTTCCTTGGGCCACTGTGAGGAGGGAGTGCCTGGTGTGTCCCCTCTGACCCCAGATCTGGACCTTCTCTTTTTCTGTACACTCACCACACAGAAGATGGGAGTGGGGTAGAGGTGGCTCAGCTGTGCTTGGTGAAGTGACTGGGCCTCCTTACTTCAGGGGTTTCTACTACGTGTACAAGGATGGGGACCCCACCCAGATAGAACTGCGTCCCCGACAGTGGCTACACAACGACTTCCACTTCGACAACGTGCTCTCGGCCATGATGTCACTCTTCACAGTTTCAACCTTTGAAGGATGGCCCCAGTGAGTGAGGGCCATGCCCAGGGTCCACCAGGGGCACAGTTAAGGCGGGAAGTCTACTGGCCTTCCTGCCACCGCCAGCACACCATGCCGAGTCTGCGGCATTATTGGTGGATTGTAGGACCTGTGTGTTGACTGGTCACTCCCAAGCGAGCCAGATCAGGGACTGATCAAAAGGACTGACAAAATGTGGTCCCTGCCCGATGGCTGTGTGACTTCCTCCTCACAAGGGAATCTACTGTTAGGTTAGGGATAGAGAGGGCACCACGGCAACGGCAGGCCCACAACAGGATCAGCTCCAGTCCTTGCTGCCAAGTCCTGCCTTCTCCCCGCTCACTCCTTGCCTGTCCACGTCCACGTGTCCCAGCCCAGCTCAGCCTCGCCCTCCCGTCTGGCCCATCCTCTCCTCTCCACCCATGCTCTCCTCTCCCCAGGCTGCTGTACAAGGCCATAGATGCAAATGAGGAGGACGTGGGCCCCATCTACAACAACCGAGTAGAGATGGCCATCTTCTTCATCATTTACATCATCCTCATTGCCTTCTTCATGATGAACATCTTTGTGGGCTTTGTCATCGTCACTTTCCAGGAGCAGGGTGAGACCGAGTACAAGAACTGTGAGCTGGACAAGAACCAGGTGCCTGGGCCCTGTGCTGAGGATGGGGCCTCCCACTGCCTTTGATATGGTTTCTAGCCAGGGAAAAGCATTCTATGGGGTGACCCCAGAATCTCCAGTCCCAACTGATGCCTGGTCCCTACCCTCACGTACCCCACTCTATCTCCAACCTGGAGTTCTCCTAGCTGGTAAATGGGAAGAAGGAGTCTTCTCTTGGAATCTCCGTGCTGCTCAAAGAAAGGAAGTTATGGTCAGAATGGGCTGTGATAATCAAAGAGAATCCAGTGGACTCCTTTCCTCTAAACAGTCGATAGAGCCCCTTAGTTCCAAGCTCCTGGCCATAGGTGCCCCTGCCAAGCACAGGATGTGGGATTCCTTCAAGCCCAGGGATATAGGTGAGGAGAGGGAGGGAGTCATGGTGTTGACCTCCCTGTTGTGTTCTGTCCTAGCGCCAATGTGTGCAGTATGCCCTGAAGGCCCGCCCACTGAGGTGCTACATCCCCAAAAACCCATACCAGTATCAGGTGTGGTACGTCGTCACCTCCTCCTACTTTGAATATCTGATGTTTGCACTTATCATGCTCAACACCATCTGCCTGGGCATGCAGGTAAGGAGCCCTCCATGAGCTGAGGCTGTCTGGACTGGGCCCAGGGCCCTGAGCAGAGCAGGGTAAGCACAGTAGGATTGAGTCCCCGGTTTCTCCAGATGGCTTTTTCCAGAGCACCTACTACATGCATGGTACTATGCTGCACAGGACACAGGACGTCGGTTCTAGGCTTTGTCATCACATACTTATAGTTTCTTAAGAAGCAAATTCAAGCATACAGATAGTGTGGGTGATTCTGTAAACAGGAGATTCCAAAAAGAGGAGAAAGTGTAGGAAGTGAAAGCATTTTCTTTCTTTCTTTATTTTTTTTTTTCTGCTATTGCAAATCTGAATGGTGATCGTGGGAATCTGGGCTCTGTCCCAGGAGAAACGGGCTTAGTGTTCACAGAACAGGTGTGCCTCTTAGGAGCTGAGCACCCCTTACAGTATAATTAGCAGCCTCATTATCAAGCCTTAATTAAGGATGTGATCATTTAAACTCTATATAAATAGTATTGTACAGTTAGGCTCCCTCCCCCTAGGAGCCCAAGACACACACAACAATAAGACCACTTATGATCCAGGCATGAGAATATGGAAAGAAATTCCCTGAGCCAGCAAGACTATATCCCATAGGGGATCTTGAACAGTGACTTGTGTTTGGGCTGAATCAGACAGAACTGGACAGGAACAGCTGTCAGATCTTCTGAACTACCTGGAAAGGTTTTGTGGAAGGGATGGGATTTAATCAACTTTCTAAAGGAAAAAAGAAGAGATGTATAAGGATGTGGATTTGGGGCTAGGGAAATAGCTCCGTGGCACAAGTGCCTACCTGGCAAGTGCAAGGTCATGAGTTCCAACCCTGGTCCTGAAAAAACAAAACAACAAAAAAAAACCTCTGTCAAGATGTGGATTTAGGACAGGCCCTAGCTATGGGTCAAAGATGCCAAGGTCACCGGTTTAAATGCCAGCCTGAGATGCCAATGTCCCTGGGGCAGCACACAGACACAGAAAGCTTGCTGTGTTCCATTTCCCACTGTCTAATCCTGACACCAACCACAGAGTCCAGGAACCTTCCCTCCTACGCCCCCGTGTCCAAATGACTACATGGAACCTGTCACAGCCCCCCTTGGGTACCTCCCATCCTCTTTTCCCATGAGCTCTGGGCTTGAAGTCCTGAAACACACTCAGTGGGACTTGAACTTGAAGAAGCTCTCCTCTTCCTCTCCTGTTGCCTCTTCGTGGTGGGTGCGTTTTGAGCGGCATCTTTGCAAGTTGGTAGAGCAGGTCCTAGTTAAAACAAAGCTAAACCAAGGTAGAGGAGGGGCCCACTGGGGGCAGGGTCTGTCCAGGAAGAGGTTCCGTTCTAAGAACGCAATCTGCAAGCTGGAACTACTGACCCACCGTTCCCACGTCCTCTCTGCAGCACTACAACCAGTCAGAACAGATGAACCACATCTCAGACATCCTCAATGTGGCCTTCACCATCATCTTCACCTTGGAGATGATCCTCAAGCTCATGGCCTTCAAGGCTCGGGTGAGTGCTGGGGCCGCAGGCCAGCTAGCAGCAGCAGCAGCAGCAGTGTGCTGGAGTGTTGGCATCTGGCTCCACGTCCCCTCATTCCACCACAGGCCCCTTCTCCAGCAGTTATGCTTCCAGCTGCCCAGTCTTTTGTCCACCTGTACCAGTGGTCAGGTGCAGGCTAGGTGAAACTTCCAGCTGCCAGAATTGGCTGATAGCGAATGGCAGCTCCCTCACCTCTGCCCTTTCTTGGAGCTCATCCTACATTCCTCTGCTTCCTTCCTTTCCTCTCCAAAGCACAGGTCCTGGCCAGGAGAATACCTCGGCCTGTGTTTTTGGTTCCCAAGCCCAATATCACATCTCTCAGCCCAGCCCAGCCACCCTGTTTTTCTGCTTTGTCAAACCTCAGTCTGGACTTCAAGAAGGGCTACAGGATGAAATTGCTCCCTGCCAGGAAGAGGCCCCAAGTCCCTAATTCTCAATAGCCCTGGCACCACTGTGCATTCTAGAGGGAGAGAATTAAGGAGCCAAAGGGAGAAGGTGGTGGACTGGGAGCTCCAGTGGGAAGTGGGGGCCTGGGCACCCCACAGTGGCCTGCCACCAAAATCTGCAATATGGTGGGCCCGAACACTGTCCTCTGCCGGCCACCAGACCCCCTCCCAAAGCTGAGTTGTCTCCTTTATCTTTCCCTCCCAGGGCTACTTTGGAGACCCCTGGAATGTGTTTGACTTCCTAATTGTCATCGGCAGCATTATTGATGTCATCCTTAGCGAGATCGATGTGAGTATCCTCAAGCAGAGCCATCAGTAGTGTTGGGTGGAAAACACTTGTTCAACCCTCAGATGTATGGGGTACCCATTGTGTGAGCAACATAGCACCCCAGAGGTTACAGAGAGGAAGCCATAGCTGCTGCCCCCCTCAAGGAGCTATGCCCCCGTAGGGCAGAGATACTAAGCTACCAAGTGGACACAGTGAGCGCACCAGACTGCGCTAGGCAAGATGCTGGGTAAGGCAAAGGTCCTCCCAGGCTGGCACTCAGGGACAGCTTCAGGGAGGTGGTGAGGGGAGCAGCACCCCAGGCAGAGCCCTGGGGGAGACACAGTGCACGATGTGCA
This sequence comes from Capromys pilorides, assembly GCA_004027915.1. Taxonomy (NCBI): domain Eukaryota; kingdom Metazoa; phylum Chordata; class Mammalia; order Rodentia; family Capromyidae; genus Capromys; species Capromys pilorides. The sequence continues at coordinate 10,845 of PVKN010037122.1, forward strand.
GGAAAGGGTCAGGTGTGCAGAGTGGGCAACGGATGTGTGCAAGTATGCAGGGCATAGCACAGGTTGGACGTTATGTGGCAGGCATTGGGAAGTCACCAAAGGTTTGCAGTGGAGCAACAGATTACCATTCCACTTCTAAAGCATCAATCTGAGGGGTAGGAGGGGCAAATGACTAGAACTAGGGATCCTTTCTCTAGGGATTCAGTCATTCATTGATGCCACAAATATCCCCTGTGTCAGTTATGGTTCTTGGTGGTAAAGAAACGGCAATAAATAAAATTGTAGAGGCCTCAAACAATAAATAAATCCAGCACATAATGGGTTAGATGAAGAAAATTAAATGAAGATAAGGTTGTGGAGTGGAAAGGAAGGGGAGAGTGGGTGTGAAGAAGAGCTTGGACTTGATATCTCAATAAAGCAATTCAGGGATGGGAGACGAAGGATGCTGTGGGGAG
>PVKN010037123.1:0-11245 GCA_004027915.1 Capromys pilorides
GCCGGCGAGATGGTTCAGTGGTCTAAAGCGCCTGCTTAGGAGGGCTCAGGCAACTGCGGGGACTGCAGTTCGATCCCCGGCACCACATGCTGCGCCAGCGCCACCACCAGGGCAGGCTGAGCCAGCCACAAAATGAATAAATAAAGAAACAAACAAACACAACAAGCAAACAAATAAATAAAATAAAAATAAAAATTAAAAAAAAAAAAAAAAAAAAAGATGAAGGAGGACTTCTAGAACTGCTTCCGAAAGTCACACGAATGAAGGGACAGGTATGTTTATTGAAAGGGGAAGTCCTTTCAGGTTGAAGAGTGACAATATTTTTGCTGTGAGCTTTTACTATACTCTAACTTTTAGTGTAATAATTTTTAAAAATTTAAACATTAGAAGTATAGTGTTTGGGGTGGAAAAAAAAAAGAAGTATAGTGTTTTAATCACTGCTTGTCCCCAAATTTACCAGATGCAGCCAGTGCAGTACCTGGGAAAACTGGCTATAAACTGTATTTTTTTTTTTTTTGAGACAGGGTCTCATTGTGCAGTTCAGGCTGGCCTTGAGCTCACGATTGTAGCCCAGGCTGGTCTCAAACTCACACCAATCCTCCTGCCTCAGCCTCCTAAGTGCTGGGATTACAGGCGTGTGCCACCATGCCCGGCCTATAATCTGTACAAAATGAAAAAAGTTTAAAAATAAATATTTTACCTCTTATTTTAAGCAACTAGTTACAAAGAAGAATAATGTCCAAAATAAGAACCAAAAAATAATAAAGATTAGGGTGTACAGAAATAAATGATAATAATAAGACCAAAAATTGATTTTCTGCAATCAAATTTTTAAAAATTTCCAAAACTTTATTATTATTATTATTATTATTATTATTATTATTATTTGCGAGACTGGGGTTCGAACTTGCGACCTTGCACTTGCCAGGCAGGCACATGTGCCACAGAGCTCTCTCCCTGGCCCCCCAAAATTTATAAACTTTATAATAATTTGCAAAACTTTAAAGATTGCTTCAGGGGCCGGGGAGATACCTCTGTGGAACAATTGCCTGCCTGGCAAGTGCAAGGTCGTGAGTTTGAACCCTGGTCCCGCCAAAAAAAAAATAACTAAAGATATTGCTTCAGAATTTTTCATCTAAGCTAACCAAAAATAAATAAATAAATAAATAAATAAATAAATAAAAAGTGGGGGAGTGGCTGGGGAGACAGCTCTGTGGCACAAGTGCCTGCCTGGCAAGTGCAAGTTCGTGAGTTCCTACCCCAGTCCCACAAAAAAAAAAAAAAAAAAAAAAAAAAGAGAATTTTCTTCCTGGGAGGAAGAGCCCTTATCCATCCACTTTATTTTAACTTTTTATCCCTCTTCCTGTGTTTTCTTTTACATTTCTAAGCTTGACTAGCTGCATGACTTGAATTCGCTCTTAACTTGGTATGTGCTCTATTTTCTTCTCATCCAGCTGCAGACCTTAGCTGCTCTTTCACTGACCATGGACTTGCAAGCTAACTGAACTATCACGCTCGGTTACACAACTATTGTGAAGATGTTCCTGGGAAAGAATGCATTCAGAGGGAGTGCTGAAATTTAACCCAGGACATTCACACCAAACTGGATCCTTTTTATTTCTCAGACAGAACCTCACTTAAATTGTTAATTTGCCCTAGCTGAGCTTGTATTTGTGATTCACCATCTGCAGCCTCACACAGCACTGGGATTGCAGGCATGTGCTACCAAACCTGGTTAAATATTCTTTTTCATTTTATTTTGTTTTTGACATAAGGACTCATGGGGCCAGCAAGATGGTTCAGTGGTCTAAAACACCTGCTTAGGAAAGCTCAGGCAACTGCAGGGACTGCGGTTCGATCCCCGGCACCACATGCTGCGCCAGCCCCACCACCAGGGCAGGCTGAGCCAGCCACAAAATAAATAAAGAAACAAACAGACATAAGGACTCATTATGTTGCCCAGGTTGGTCATGAATGCCTGAACTCAAATGATCTACCTGTTTCACCCTCCCAAGTAGCTGGATGCACAGGCATATACTACTGTGGCAGCTTAATTGGTATTCTTCTATACATCCTGAAGTCACAATCGGATGATGTTTCCTCCCCACAAAGACTTGAGGGATATCATTCAAGCAAAAATAATTTCCTTGAGGCTGAGTTGGGGATTTCATTATCAGCCAGGAAAAGAGTGAGCTCACAGTCTAGTAGACACAAAATTAAGGTTATTAAATTGGGGGAGACACAGTGGGAACAGGAGAGCTGTTTTCCTAAAGGTTCACAAAGACATTGGCGAAAATAGAGCTGTCAGCAGGCTGGTCTCGAACTCACACGGATCCTCCTGCCTCAGCCTCCCAAGTGCTGGGATTACAGGCAGGCGCCACCACACCCAGGGTACAATATCAAAAAACTAAGGGGTACGGCTGAGGGTGCACTTTAGTAGGAGAACCCTTGCTTGGCATTTGAGGCCCTTGGTTCTATCCCCAGTACTGCAGAAAGAAAAAACTTTAGGCCAGCCAGATAGCTCACCAGGCTAAAGCCCATGCTTAGGCAGAGTGCAGTGGCTGGGGTTCAGTCCCCGACCTGCCATGCTGCGCCCCCCCATCGCCATGCTGAGACAGTGATTGAGACTGGGCGTGGTGGTGGGTGCCTGTAATCTCAGCGCTTGGGAGGTCGAAATCAGGATGATTACTATGAATCTGATCTGTGTAGTGAGACCCTATACTAAATACATTTAAAAATAAACAAATAAATGGAACCATACAACTCGATTCCTGTATGATATCCTTGGGTTCCATATAGACAAAGCTTGGGGTCGGCAAGATAACTCAGCAGTCTAGAGTGCCTGCTTAGGCAAGCCTAGGCAACTGCAGGGGCTGTGGTTCGATCCAGCACCACATGCTGCACCAGACCCACCCCCAGGGCAGGCTGAGGTGGGCATAAAAAAAAAGCATATAGACAAAGCTTACCATTGCGAATAGCACTCTGCTCTTCCAGCCTTAGACCCTGTTGGCCCTCTTACCACCTGACCTCTGCTGTGCACCTGCCAGGGGCTTTTGTTTTTATACTGAGTATTAAACCAAGGGTGCTCTACCACTGAACTACACCTTTCAGTCCTTTTTCTTTTCTTTTGTCTTTTTGAGACAGGGTCTTGCTATTCAGTTCAGGCTCAGGTTGTCCTTGGGCGCACTTTTGTAGCCCAGGCTGGTCTCGAACTCACACGGATCCTCCTGCCTCAGCCTCCCAAGTGCTGGGATTACAGGCAGGCGCCACCACACCCAGCAGTCTTTTTTATTTTTCTTTATGAATTTTGGGACAGAGTCTTGCTAAGTTACCTGGGCTAGTCTCAAACTTGTGATCCTCCTGCCTCAGACTCCTCAGTTGCTTGAACTACAAGCATGTGCCACCACACCGGGATTGTCTTTTCTTTAATCGTACATCATTTTCTATACTTGAGGGAGTGATATATGTTACTCCTGTGTACCTTTATAATATTCCTTCTGCTTGGACAGCTCTTTCTTCTATTATCTTTCTGGAGAACTCTTATTCACCTGTCCATTGTCAGCTTGTTTCTCTTAGCCTACTGTTGTGTAACAAACTTCCTCAAAATGAAATGGCTTAAAACAACTTACTTAAAACTTGCTTTATGATTTCCCAAGGTTCTGTGGTTTGGTTGGCAGTTCTGCTAGTCCTGGTTAGCTCACTCATGTGACAGAAGTTTTGTTTTTTTTTTTTTTTGGGGGGGGGGGTTCTTGGCAAAGCTGAGACACTGTCATAGCTGGGCCTGTCTCTTCACATGGCCTCTTTTTTGTCTTTTGGAGACAGTCTTGCTATGAAGTTCATGGTGGCCTTGAGCTCTCTTTGTAGCACAGGCTGGTCTCAAATTTGGGAAGATCCTCCTGCCTCAGCCTCCTGAATGCTGGGATTACAGGTGTGTGCCAACAGATCCAGCCCAACATGGCCTCTTTCTTGGAGTGTGGCCTGGACTTTTTAGTTTTTTTTATTTTAATATGTGTTTATTTATGTATTTATTTTTGTCTTTTCGAGACAGAGTCTCGCTATGCAGTTCAGTCTGGTCCTGAGCTCACTTTTGTAGCCCAGGCTGGTCTCGAACTTGCACTGATCTTCCTGCCTCAGCCTCCCAAGTGCTGGGATTATAGGTGTGTGCCCCCACGCCCAGCTACCTTGACAGTTTTACATGGTAGTTGGGTTTTAAGTGGAAAGCAGAAGCTGGGGAGGCAGTTCTCTAAAGGTCTGACTGCATTCAGAAATCCTGAATGTCATGTCTGCTGCATTTTATTGGTCAAAGGAAGTTACATGGTCAGCTAAGATTCAAGGGGAGCAGAAAGAGACACCACCTATTTCCTGGACGAGTGGCAGAATCTCTCTGCAAAAGGGCATAGACACAAAGAGGGAGTCATTTTTAACAATTACATGGCTGAAATGTCACCTTTTTGGTCATAATTTTTGATATGCATAACCACACACACACATTTCCTCATTACTGCTCCCTATGCCTGTTTTGCTGGCTACAATCTGGCATGTGCCTGACAGCCAAACACATTAAGAAAGCAGGAGTTTAGAAAAGTAAGTGTTGTCTGCAATTGCAGCTTTTGGCAATCTGACATGGGGAAGCCAGTACTTAGAAGATGAGTTTGCAAATACAGATCATGGAGGACCTTGAATGCCAAGCTTAGGTCTTAGATTTTATTTTACTACCACTTATGAGTAAGTCAGAAACATAGTCTCCCCATATTGTGCCTCTTATATTTCCTGTCCACATGAATGGCAGAAATAGGTACTCATGCCTCCTACCTATCTATTTGATCCAAGTGACTTCCACTTTTTGGTTTTTATTTTTTTCTTTTTTTTGTGGAACCGGAGACCAAACTCAGGACCTTCCACTTGCCAAGCAGACACTTGTGCTTCTGAGCTATCTCCCTGGCCCTTACTTTTTTTTTTTTGAGTCAGGGTCTCCCTATGCAGTTCAGGCTGGCCTTGAGCTCACTTTTGTAGCCCAGGCTGGCCTTGAACTTGCACTGATCCTCCTGTCTCAGCCTCCCAAGTGCTGGGATTACAGGCATACGCCACCACGCCCAGCTGAATATCTCTTAACTCTGTCTCATTTTTCCATTTATACTGCCACAGCTTTGGCATTGGACCATAGCATTTTTTCCTCTAATCTGTTATCATGGTCTCTTATCAGGTTTCCCCAATACTGGTCTTGGCCCTTTGCCCACCCTGAATGCCTCCACCTAAAACCCACTGATGTTATCACTCCCATCATAAGTGCTTGTGGGTTCCCCTCACTCTAAAAAAAAACTTGCAAGTCTTTAGCAATAATTACAAGAACCCTTCCTGTTGTGGTTCCTACAGAATCTCCTAACACTACCTCTCACTCTTTATACTTCAATAATACCAAACTTAGCAGAGTTCCTCAATTAATGCTGTGCTGCCTTGGTCCATACTGGACTCTTTAATTTAATTTATTTATTTATTTATTTATTTATTTATTTGGTCTTTTTGAGACAGGGTCTTGCTATGCAGTTCAGGCTGGCCTTTAGCTCAATTTTGTAGCTCAGGCTGGTCTCAAACTCGCACTGATCCTCCTGCCTCAGCCTCTCAAGTGCTGTGATTACAGGCGTATGCCACCACGCCCGGCTTATACTAGACTCTTTTAAATATTCTTGCTTCTTTCCCAGGCTAGGTAACTCCTAGTTTTCTGTCAGGACTCAGTTCCTAGGTATACTTCCCTGGCTTTGTCTCAGTCTAAGTTAGGCTATGCTTGAACTCACTATATAGCATAGGCTGACCTTGAACTTATGACAGTTCCCCTGCCTGCCGAGTTCTGGGATTATAGGTGTGCACCACTACAGGTGTGCTAAGTACCCCTTTTGTGTGTTACCATATTATCTAATGCTTATAGCTTTCACATTAATAAAACTATTTATTTATTTATTTATTTATTTATTTGTTATAGGGTCTTGCTATACAGCTCAGACTCATAGTGATCCTCCTGTCTCAGCCTCCCCAGTTCTGGGATTACAGGCATTCATGCACCACCACTCTCAGTTTTCATAGCTAGCTCAGTGTGCCCCGGGTTCCAGGGCTGGTGTGACATGTGGTACTGGGGATCAAACCCAATTCTTGTGCTTTCTAGGAAGGCACTTAGACTGCTGAACTATCTCCCCAGCCCTTTTTCATATTAATAATAGTCATTTAATCTCAACACTAGGGAAGGTGGATACAGAAGGATTTGTATGTTAAAGACCAGCCTAGGCTACACAGCAAGACTTGGTTTCAAAAACCAAATAATAACAATGATAGTTTTTATTGTTGTTTTTGGAGACAGAGTCTCACTGTGTAGCGCAAGCCAGCTTCAAACTCATGGTGATCTTCCTGTCTCAACATCCTTTGTGCTGGGTTTATAGGTGTGCACCACCATGCCCAGCTAGTAATGGTAGGTTTCTTTCTTTCTTTCTTTCTTTCTTTCTTTCTTTCTTTTTTTCTTTTTTTTGTCTTTTTGAGACAGGGTCTTGCTTGCAGTTCAGGCTGGCCTTGAGCTCACTTTGGTAGTCCAGGCTGGTCTCGAACTCACATCAATCCTCCTGCCTTAAACCTCCTAAGTACTGGGATTACAGGCATGCACCACCATGCCCAGCCTTTTTTTTTTTTTTTTTTTTGGGGGGGGGTACTGGGGTTCGAACTCACTACTTTTGCACTTGCCAGGCAGGCACTTGTGCCACGGAGCTATCTCCTCAGCCCCTTTTTTTGTCTTTTTGAGACAGGGTCCTGCTATGCAGTTCAGGGTGGCCTCAAGCTCACTTTTGTAGCCCAGGCTGGTCTCGAACTGGCACCGATCCTCTTGCCTCAGCCTCCCAAGTGCTGGGATTACAGGCGTACGCCACCATGCCTGTTTTGTTTGTTTGTTTTTGTTTTTGTCTTTTTGAGACAGGGTCTCACTATGCAGTTCAGGCTGGCCTTGAGCTCATTTTTGTAGCCCAGGCTGGTCTCGAACTCACACCAATCCTCCTGTCTCAGCCTCCCAAGTGCTGGGATTACAGGTGCGTGCCACCACGCCCAGCTATGCCTGGGTTGTAATGATAGTTATTGATCATCCATGTGAATAACTCAATTCTCATGCCAGCTGCATGAAGTAGATTCTCACAGTGGCTACCATCAAAGGACAGCTGGGATGTGAGCATTGGTGCCTGGCCCAGTGACCTGCTCTCGAAACCACTATACTATGCTCTCATTCAAGTATAGCACTTATCATGCTATACTGTAATTACAATTAACCTGTAAGGCCCCTACACCTACTGTGAATTTCCCTGAGAACAGAAATAATGGCATATACATATTTTTTGGAGCTGAGGGTCAATCAAAACCAGGTCCTCACACGGTATGAAAGTCATTACCTTCAGTCCCACGTATATCTTTCAATCCCCAGGATCTAACATCATACCTATCATATGCTAGGTATTCTATAAATGTGCTGAATGAGTAGACAGATAAATGAGTGAGTGAAAGACTCCTGAAATTTATGGGCAATTCCACTAGCTCCATTGTTCAGCCACTTTCTGAAGATAAAAATTTCTACAGTATCAGGTGCACTATTTGACAAAGATTCAAACTATATTATGGAAAAGAGCAGAAAACTGCTAACAGGAGATAAACATTGTTTTTACTGATGTCTATCAGTAAATAAAAAATAATGCAAGCAAAATCATTTTGTTTTTCAACAGAATATATATGATAGTGAAGTGAAAAAGACTTTACATAATAGCAAGATTTCCTTAACTCCTTGGTAAGGTCAGAGATGAAAATAAATCTATTAGAACATTATGGCTTGCATTTAGGTGTTCCTCCAAAGCCTCATGCAGTCATAGTTGGGGCTTTTTCAGAGGAGGCAGAATCTAGAGTGGGTGGGTGACGCACAGTGCAATGCTGGGCTTAAGGGTGTGTGATTACTAAAGCAGTCCACTGATTGGTTTGGCACTATCCTCATCCCAGTAGCCTGGATACAATACGTTGGACAGAAAAAAATGCTAGTCTTGTTCTCTTGCTTGCATTGCTATCTTCTGTCCACCACTAACTGTTTCTACTCTGCAACTCTTCCACCATGCCACCCTGCCTTCAAGCCAGCCAAATACGATCTGAAATTTCTACAAACTGTGAGCTAAATAAACATTTCCTCCTTTAACTTTGGGTGTTGAATATTTTGTTTCAAATCTATCTTTCTTTCTTTCTTTCTTTCTTTCTTTCTTTCTTTCTTTCTTTCTTTCTTTCTGTTATGGCCAGCTCAGCCTGCCCTGAGGGTGGGGATGGTGCAGCATGTGGTGCTGTGGATCGAACTGTGGTCCCTGTGGTTGCCTAAGCAGGCGCTTTAGACAGATAAGCTATCTCACTGGCCCCAATTTTTTTTTTGCAGGACTGGGGATCGAACTCATGACCTTGCATTTGCCAGGCAGGCACTGGTGCCATGGAGCTATCTCCCCAGCCCCATTATTTTGTTTCAGAAATGAGAAAGAAAGTAACTAAGATAGAGAAACTACACAGGGACCAACTGAATGAGGTAGATCTATTTTCTTTTCTTTTTTTATTGTCTTTTTGAGACAGGGTCTCACTATGCAGTTCAGGTTGGTCTTGAGCTCACTTTTGTAGCCCAGGCTGGTCTTGAACTCACACTGATCCTCTTGCCTCAGCTTCCCAAGTGCTGGGATTACAAATGTGCATCACCACACCCAGCTCTGAATGAGGTAGATATTTACATATGTCATAAAAACATAGAAATTTTGGTCAAGGGTGGTGGCACACACCTATAATTTAAGCATTTGGGAGGCTGAGGCAAGAGGATTACCATAAATTTGATCCCAGCCTAGACTTTATAGTGAGTTCAAAGTCAACCTGAACTACATAATAAGACTGCCTCAACACACACACACACACACACACACACACACACACACACGCATACATATATATTTACCACCTTAAGTTTAATCACCAGTGCCACAACAATATTAATAATGCAGAGTAGGATCAGGGACATAGCTCAATAGAATAAGCATCTGCCTGGCAAGTACAGGGTCCTGAGTTCAATCCCCGGTACCACAAAATAAAATAATAAAATAAAATAAGATAATGATAATAATGTGGAGAGACACAATGAGATAGCATACCAAAATGTAGCTTAGTTGTAGCAGAAATCACAGATACTCTGTACTAATAGACAAAGTCTGAACTGGGCTTTGATATCCTTCTCCAAGTCACTCAAATTCTCTAAACCTTAGTTTTCCCATGTATGTTATAGAGATAATACCTGTCTTGGCGTGAAGTTTAAAAGTGAGACACTGAAATCAGACATGGTGGCACGGGCCTGTAATCCCAGAACTTGGGAGGCTGAGGCAGGAGGATCAGTGTGAGTTTGAGACCAGCCTGGGCTGCAAAAATGAGCTCAAGGCCAGCCTGAACTGCATAGTGAGACCCTGTCTCAAAAAGACAAAAAAAAAAAAAAAAAAAAAAAAAAAAAAAAAAAAAAAAAAAAAAAAAAAAAAAAAAAAAAAAAAAAAAAAAAAAAAAAAAAAAAAAAAAAAAAAAAAAAAAAAAAAAAAAGATAAATGCAACATTATACCATAACAGTATTCAGAGCTCCTTGTTATGACTCAGAAATGAAAAGTATTATTATAGCGCTTGATTTTTTCCTTCTAACCTTTTCTCAAGTTATCCACACCAAAGGGGTGAGGTCCCACACACTGAGGAGTACAGGAGGCACCAACATTAACTCCATGCCACTTTTAAGATTTGAGGAGGTGCCAAAAGTTGTCTGACCCCCAGAGTGTTGACAAAATGTTGCTTTGGAAACCATTAAGAATCAATGTTTTGCAGCCTGTGGAGGTAGCTCAGCAGCTGTAGTGCCTGTCTGGCAAGCACGAGGTCCTGAATTTGATTCCCCATTCCCTACACCCAAAAAGAATCAGTGCTTTAGAAACTTAATTTATTTGCTCAGTAGCTAGAGAGCATCATTTGTGGTGGAAAATTCCTCTAACTCCCATGGGAAAGGATGGCAATATTTATTCTGGACAAGGAAAATGTATCCCGAAATATGTGAGAGGAACACAACAAAATGGGGTAAACCTTAACATGAATAGTCATAAAATCCCAAGTTCTCTTCAATGTAATTGTGAGGAAAGGTACATTTACATGAAATCTATTTGGATGATTTTCTGTTTTACTAACAAGGGGAAAAAAGGAATAAAGTTTCTGCTATCAACTATGGGTTTTTGGATTATGTGTTTCATTTGATTATTAGTCATACTTCGGATGAAACTTAGAAGCTCACTCATGCTAGGCAAGTTGTCTACCACTGAGCTACACTCAGTCCTCCCACAGTATTTTTAAATTAAGCAAAAGTGAGTGTATCTGAGATCTTAGGAGGTCTTATGTAACTAGGTGAATATTTGTAAACAGGAAGATTCAACTGTCTCTGTTCTCCATTGGGCCAACTGTTTGACCTTTAAATTAAATGTCATATTAGTTGTGCCCCCAAACATCCTATTATTCAACATAATTATGTACCTTCCCAAATTTGGTAGTTTATTGGGCTACATCTGCAAGGTGTTCTCATAATCTTTCTTTTTCCTGATTATGATTTTCTTTTTTGATATTTTATTTTATTTTTATTAATTTTAATAAGAAATAACAATGAGACAGTTTCAAAATATGTTAATAGGAAAGCCACAATAATTAATACATTGCATATTGTCTTCATAGTAGTTGTGCCGAGTACAAGATGCAGACATGCTAACTTTTCTAAACACTATTAATACGAATATTTCTTCTCATTGAGCTGAGAGAAAATAGCTGTATATATAGTCCAATAGTCCATAATAATAGTGGGTTATTGGCAGAGATCGCAATGTTGGAAGCTGTTAACTTGAGCCTTTTACAGCTCAGCATATTAATCTGGCTTTACTTTTTATACCTTATGGCTAAACTATTCTGCTGGGTGGTTAAGGGCAAGTTAAGGCAAGACCTATATAACAAAACATGTAACTTTTGTATCTGACAAGGTCAGATACAAAATCCCCTCAGGATTTACCTTGAAACCATGTACAGCATTTTGTAGAACTTCTGTCAGTGTCAGCCTTCTGTTTAAGGAAATTATGAGGCTGCAGAGAACAGGGATTGAAGATATACAGTGTACCAAAGGAGGGACACCTACAGAGAAAACATTCTCTCAGGCTTT
>PVKN010037124.1:0-11307 GCA_004027915.1 Capromys pilorides
AAAAAAACATCAGCCCAAAATAATCTTTAAGGAAGAGAGGCATATTAAGGATGGCATATTCTGGTCCTTTGCAGTCATATTTTGGAATAATAAATCTTGTTTTTCTGCAATTTCCAACCAGGTAAAGGATGATCCATATGTCAGGTGAAATGAATGAATGATAAGAGTAGCTTTTGTATCTTCTCCTCAAGAAAGAATATGTATTTATTCTGCTCTGATCAGGTTCACGGAGGTACTGTGGAATCCACTCTAAGGTACAATTGGGAAGGGAGCCTCACAAGCACACTTTGTTCAGAGATTTACCAAATAAGAGAAGCCAAATATTGTCCCAAGAGTGTCCACTTCTTGTCAAATCTACCATACCTTTTGGAAGAACTGAACTCAACCAACTGCACTCAAATTCTTCTCCTAATCTAGGTCCTTCTGCTACTCCTCACATCCCTTGGCATGCAGTACAATGTTCCTTCTCCCTACGGCACGGCTCACTCTAGTTATTTCCTCTTCATACCTCATCTGCAGTTGAAATGAAAGGTAACTAGTCTGCATATTGTGGGAAAGACTCACATATTTTTGTAAAGCTTTATGCAATTATTAGTCATTATATTAAACACATCCTTTTGTTGTTCATAGCAACACAGCTAGCATTGCATTTCAATATAAAAGACCTATTCAACCTGTATCTGCATTTGGAAAGAAGAAATCAGAATTTATCATAAATAGAGAAGATGAAGTTCTATGAAAAATAAATTGTATTGTTTTAACCATCGTTCCTACTTTAACCACAAAAATATCATAATTATCTATGGGGAAAATGCTAAAAAATATTTTTTTCCTGTCATTCACACTATATTTGTTTGTTATAGCAAAGAAAATGTGTGTGCTAGAGAAATTTGCCAACTTACTAAACCTTTATCCTTGGTACGTATTGTTTGTCTTATATTCTACATATACGATCTCCAGTCTGTAATACTATATCAGAAAGTCCAAGGGCTCAAAGCTCTGGTGGTCTGTAATCAAACTGCAGGCCATTAATTTACAAATCATGTGACTTTGGGTAATTAAGTTTTTTTATTTATACCTTTATATGAAAAATTGAAATTTAAAGATGTGAGAATTTGGTGGGTATTTTGAGAAAGCATTCTGCTTTGAGAAAGGATTTTCCAGGCTAGCCTGAAACTTTTGATTTTCCTTATTCAGCCTTTGAAGTGCTCAAACTATAGGCTTGTGAAGCTGGGACCAGCAATATTCTTCTTTTTTTTTTTTTTAAATTAGACAGAAAAGTCCCCATATGTTTAGTCAAAATAACATTATATGTTTTGCTTTGCCAGTTTCAGATCACTTAAAATTATAAAACCCAACAGGAATACTTTAAAAAATCATAATTCAATTTTAATATGTAAAGATCACATTCTTCTAACAATGAGCAAATTCATTCCTGAAAAGTAAATGAGGGTTAAAACACAGAACTGCTTGATTTCCACCAGAAACACAGTAGCCAGGTGGGTTTGGGTGAACACTGCTATACACACAGGTTTTGGAATTGCACACAGAACCAATAGCTGGGCCAGAAATGGAAAGGGTCACCACCCCCATCACTAGAACACACCACCTTGGAGAACCTCAGAGACAAGGCTTCCCCAGTGAGCAATGGCAGTCAGTTCTCTTTCAATTAGTGCTGGTTCTATATCAATTTACTCAACAGTCTTTACAAACTTTCTAAATAGGGTAAGATTTGGGCCAGCAAGATAGCTCAGCGGTCTTAAGGACCTGCTTAGGCAAGCTTAGGCAACCTCAGGGACCGCGGTTTTACCCCAGACATGACATGCTGTGCCAGCCCCACCCCCAGGGCAGGCTGAGCCAGCCATATCATAAAAATAAATAAATAAATAAATAAATAAACAAACAAACAAACAAACAAATAAATAAATAAATAAATAAATAAAGTTTAAATGGGGTAAGAGAAAAGCAAACTAGGAGAGGATCACCATGCTAAAAATGACCATCAGTGGATGCCACACAGTCACTGGGTAGCACTGGGTCTGAAGGTGGAGCTTCCCAATCTACATGAGTCAGTGGCATAAAATATGCCTCCTTTGCCACTCATGTCCTTAAAACAGGACAAGAGGGGAAAAGCACACCAGGAGATGGCACTGAAGGGTCTCAAAGCTCAACATGCTGTGACTCTCCACCCTATGCAGGATTTTTGCTGCTTCACCCCCTCAACAATCAAAGGAAGCATTTTTTTAGTAAGACTTCCATCTCTTCTATGGCCTGGACACAGCTGTTCAAAGCAGCCTTCACTACTCAGATGCCACTTCTACCACTTTGGCCTTGTTCTCTTTGTCTCCTCTTCTTCCTTCTCTTCCTTTTCCTCTTTCTCCTCCTCCTTCTCCTTTTATGTATTTATTTCTTTATTTCTGTATTTTTTTAGGGAGGAGTCTACAGGGTGTCCAGGGTTTCACTACTAGATTGGGCTCCTAGTGATCCACCTGTTTACAGTCTCCCAAGAGCTAGGATTATAGGCAGGCACCACTACTCCCAGTCTCAATTGCCTTCTCAGTGTACTCTGGGGATGGGGCAGGCCCAGTGCCTCCCCTTCTTCCTCCTCTTCCTGTTCCTCCACCTCCCCCTCTCTACTCTCAGACCCATTCTCTGGTATGGCTCTAGCTTTCTTGGCCTTCTTTTTTCTTCTCCTTCTCCTTTTTGGAAAACTTGGGGACTGTTGCAGAAGTATCCTCACTCTTATTCTCACTCTCTTATTTCTGCTTCATGACTTTTCCTGCTTCAGCGAACACCTGTGCGGCTTTGGCCACCTCAGCAACTGCATGTGGTGTTTTCAGTGCTTCAAACACTTCCTTCTTTCTGGAATCATGTACTCTTGCATCCACATGGCAAGGGTACAGCCAATGGGTTTGCCATGATTTTCCAGAAGGCCCTGCATGATTATCATCTTCTTTTGACTTGGCTTGAGCCCTAAGCCCCACTTCTGAAGCTGAGTATCCATCTCCATGTTCACTCTTTTGATCTTGGCCACTATACCATGGTCGCAGGTAAAGATCACTACCATGATCATTAACGCAATGACAGTGCAAATTGCTTCCCCCTTGGTGGTATTGACCTCCAGTCTCGTGTAAAATACCAGTTCAGTCTTCTCAGTTGAAGAGGAGGGTATTCTTAGCAACTGAGTTCCTTTTAATGAGTCTGTTTAAATCTAACGAACTGAGGAAAATCCACAACAAACTCCTGCGTTTGTTATTTCCCCCGTGTCCTTATGTGAGGGTGGTGTTTTCTGAACTTGTTAATCCACATGCAGAAACACAATCAAAAAGACAATACTGAGGTGGGGCTTACTCATGTGACCTGACAGGGCTGGGACAGCGGGAGTCTTTGGTATCAGTCCCAGTGGAGGCTGTAAACAGGCGGATCACTAGGAGTCTGATCTAGTAGCGAGAACCTCCATACTCTGTAGACCCCTTCCCTAAAAATACAAAACAAAACAAAACAAAATAAAAAAGGCTTTACATTCTTAAAGTGAGAAGAGAGAAATGCTGTGTAAAGTGATCTTGAGTGATCTAAGAAAACACATAGAGCCTGCCAACCACAGAGTGGGCTACTGAAAGAGCTCACAGTGGCACCTGCCTTGATGGTGGCTATCTGTTTCTATATCTCACTCCTCAGACTGATGTCAGGGCTTGACCATCCTATTAAAAGCCTGCTCGTGTTCTCACCAGAATAACTGGAGATAGTACTCTCTAATTGGTTCAAGGTGTGGGGCTTCTGGAACATTCTGAGCATGTGTCCTGGGACTTTGTAATTGGCAGGTCATGTCCACTTCCTCACATAATTTGTCATGCACTAATCTTATGCTTAATTATGATAGTTGCTGTTGTTATATTACTGTGGTAGATTGATAACTGGTGATCAACTTGTAATACACAGCTGAACTGAACCATCATGGTTGTGGGTGTGGGAGATACACCTGAGAATTATTGCCAGCTGCTTAAGGGAGAGAATTGGATAGAAACAAGGTTGTTGGGAGGTGGTATAAGCCTCTGGATGGTGTTAGGTGTAGGGAGCTGTTAGTTTTCCTGAAGAAGCAAGTCATACTGGCTTTCCTGATTTACTTAGTAGTTTTCTTTGTCAACGGAACTCAGGACCTTATTATTGCTGAGAATGGTTTTGGTTCATTTTGGGGAAACTGATCCTTGCTTTGAACATCACTTCCTTATCCCAGAGAGGAAGATGCTGCACAGCTGTCTCTGCTTTCCTGTTGGGAACTCAGCTGTCCTCATCATTGGAAGAGCTTGGGACCTCACTGTTGCTGAGGATGGCTGTGATACTTTTCAGGGGAGCTCTGGTTCTTTCTTCGAGTGTCACTTCCTGGCTCCAGTTCATATCCCAAGGACTGTTAGCACAGATCCTTCCTCCCACTGGCACAGACTTTCTTGCTTCCACTGCTGATTTTGGGCCTTGCCAGCACAGATCCATGAAATAGGCTTGCATCAGACATTGTTATAGGTCTCCATGTTGGACTTGTCAGAAGCATTGTCACGAGCTCTAGGTTTTCAGCTGGACTCATGCAGGATATAACCAAACGATCCAGGCCTCCCACTAGATTCTTTAGTCTTTAGTGTATGGACAGATTTCCTGCACTCATTGTATATGATTCTCTGGGTGAGCCGTTCCAAAATAATCTCATAGTTAAGCATCCTGTACTGTATTGTTCCCCTTGCAAAACCTGAAATTATAACACTTTTATTTTTTATTTTATTTTTTGAATAAAGGACTTTTCAGAGCTGCAAGTCTGAATATAACTTCTAATAATACTTAATGTAAAATTATTACAGGTAGCTAAGCTAGTTAGAAATACAGTAGGCAGTCAGACAGGGCTGGGGCCTTCAGAAGCCAATGGAGAAGACCACTGTGGCTACGGGTGCATTCACTGAAGGACAGGCTTCAAGAAATGGAAGAACTATGCACCCATATGCTTCCCCTAGAGATGAGCAACAATGACTGATACACTAAGTAGGCATCAATCACCTTGAGGTGGAAGGGGAAATCTCCCTAACCCACTCCTTTTAGGAAAGTTCTTGCTGTGCATGTCCACCTGCTATATGACTTGTGTTCACATTTTATCCCATTTAATCACTATTATCCATGCAACTATGCTTGTTTTATCTTTATTGATTGACCATAATTTTGTTCTACCTCACACTCATGCTGTAATTTGCCTTTTGATCTATATTTCCTAATCAACTATACTTTCTCTTCTTTTTTAAAAATGTATTTGGCACAGAATTTCACTATGCAGCTCAAACACATAGCAGTTCTCCTGTTTTCAGCCTCCTCAGCACTGGAATTATAAGCTAGCTCCATTACTCCCAGACTCACCTGCTCAGCGTGTCCAGGGGTGGGGCCAATAGAGCATCTGATACTGGGGATTAAATCCCGGTCCCTGTGCTTGTCTAAGCAGGTGCTTCACCTGCTTAGCTATCTTGTCTGCCTTTGCAATTATACTTCTAATCTTATTCATTAGTTATAGTTCTGTCCTGCCTTAAATCCACCTTACCACATGGATTTTGCTCAATTAAGTACCTTTGAAAAGGGCTGGCTAGATAGCTTAATGGACTGTCTGTTTGGGCAAGCACAGGGACAAGGTTCTATCCTGACCCCAGTCCCTCCTCAAGGCACACTGAATTGTACATCCAGGTGGGACATGGTGGTGCATGCCTGTAATCCCAGCACTGGAACAACTAAAAACAGGAGGATTACTGAGTCTGAATTGCATAGTTAGATCTTGTACCAAATACATTAAAAAATCAATAAAAAAATTAAAAATCTTGAAAAGCATGGCTGGTGGTCAACCCACTTTGTGAATTCCCTTCTGTCCTTCTTAAACAGAAGTTTTCCTTTGATACCTTAGTCCTGCTCTTAACCTCCATTGTTTCTTGAATTTATTCCTCAAATCTAGAGAACATGTACTGGGAGTTTTGGGCTAGCAGGTTCATGGTTTCTTTCCTGTACATCAAAATGATGCAAGAAAAAAGTGGAGTATGACCAAATGACCTGTTCTTTTGTGGTAGTTAGATAGGTATGTTATAGGCAGTCAGACAGGATTGGATCCTAGAAAGAGTCAGTATGGAAGAAATGATACCTTGCAATTGTGGGAGAGACAGGTACTCTTCCTGTGGGCCAGATCTCAAGAAAAAAGATTAAATTGGCATCAGGGATTCATATTCTATATAGGTATCAGTCACCTTGAGAAAACCAGGAAGAGTCACTTATCCAAACCTGTATAGTAAAAATACCTATTCTGTATCCATGCCACTTGCTACAAGACTGTTCCCCATTTGATCCCAATTTAATCAATTTTACTTGAGCAATCATGCTTGTAATCTTATTGGCTGACCATAGCTTTGTCCCACTTCATGCCCATCTTGTGAGTTCCCATGTTTCCTATCTTGGATCCATCTCACATCATAGATTTGTTTTATAAAAATCCTTAGAAAGGGCAGGTTCCTGTGCAATCCATTCAGGTTCCTTTCTGGCCTCTCTCAGACAGAAGATTTCTTTCCCTCAATAATATATATTGTGCTCTTAACCTTGGTTGTTTTGAAATTCATTCTTCTGTTTCAGAGAACACAAACTCAGCCCAGATATCTTTTGTTGGGAGTTTCTTTTCTCCATGTCAGTTTTGTGAAACAGTGCTAGAACTATATTGTAAGGTAAAAATCAGTGATATTATTAATATGTAAAGATATTCAGAATTTTTAATGTGAACATCAGATAATTTATTATTTTTATTCTTCCATTGCTCCACTACTTTCAGCATTCTTTTGCTTTTTTTTTTTTCCATCTTGTCTTATTTTCCCCAAATTTCAATCCAAGGACAGTTTTGACCTAATTCCTCAAGTGGGATGAAGAGGCATGTAGGCTGGAAATTGATATTGACAATCTGCCCAAATGATGACTGTAGATCCAAAGGAGCAACTAATTTTCAATTTCTCAAACTCAAAAGACAAGATAGCTGAGCCTTATAAAAAAAATAGGAAAAACTTTCATCAGTTAGTGGTCAAAGAGATAATCATGCAGGAACGTGTGTATGTGTGTATAAAACTATTTTTTTAAAAGTTAAACTCATGGAAAGCTTAAAAGTAATAAATGTGCTATGGTTTGTGTATAGGTGTCTCCCCAAAGCCTCATGCAGTCATGGGTGGCTTCTGGAATTTGTAATTGATTATTGTGGGTGTGAGTGCTGTACCTCCCCTGGGGCAGGTGATTTGCATTTCAGTGTAAGGAAGGAATAGAAGTTATCTTCTTCTTCTTTTTATTATTTTATTTATTTTTTATTTTCGTTATTATTTTTAATAAGAAATAACAATGTCTAGCAATGTGACAGTTTCGAAACATGTTATTAATATATTTCAATATTTGATACAATGCATACTGTTGTCCTCCTATCAGCTAAACAGATCCCAGAGTGTAGGTGTTATAATTTTTCAAATCATCATTGGTACAACTAAATTTCTTCTCATTGAACCAAGAGAAAGTAGTTGTTTGCATAGTCCAATGTTTGATAATTGCAGCGGCTTATTGGTAGAACTGGCAATGTGGGAAGCTATTGATTTAAGCCTTTTACAGCTCAGTATTCTAATCTAGCTTTCCATTTTATGCCTTGTGGTTGAACTTTTCTGCTGGGTGGTTAAGGTCAAGTTTAACATTACCAGTATAGCAAAACATGTAACTTTTGTATCTCTCAAGATCAGTCAAAACCCCTCAGGATTTACAAAGCATGTACAGTGCTTTGTAGAACTGTTGTCAGTGTCAGCCATCTGGATGAGTCACGGCCATTGTTTGACCAGTTTGCTCTCTGTGAAAGCCTGAGAGAATGTTTTCTCTCTAGGTGAATCTCCTTCGGCACACTATACTTCAGCTATTCCTTTCCTCTGTGGTCCCATTATCTCCTTGAACAGAAAATTTGGGAAATCTCTGAGTTATAAGATGTTACAGCCCAGGTTATCTTCTTGAGCTGCTGCAACTTTCTCCCTTCCCTCTCATTCTTTGCTGCCACCGTGAAAGGTTGTTTTCTGCCATGTACCTCTCTGCCTTGGAGTCAGCTGAGTATGGACTGAAACATCCTGTAATTGTGAGCTAAATAAACCTTTCCTTCCCTAATTTGAGTGTTGGGTAATTGTCCCTGTAATGAAAGAAGAGTAACTAAGACATAATGATACAACTCTGAAATATAGACATGAGTAACATAGGGAAGAAGGGTGAATGTTTCCCACATTTTAAAAAAGAGAATAAAATATAGTTTTAAAAAACCCATTAACAGTGATACAGAATGTCACTAAACAAAATAATAGGAGTTCAACAATGGTTGTTATATATTGTTGTCTTCAAATTAGTTGTTCAGAGTATCAGATTCAAGCATATAAAATTGGTCCAAAAAAGTTATAAAAAATTGAAAAGAAGAGAGAGAAAAAATTAAGCATTTACTGTTCGTTTCAATAGTCCAGCAGAAATCAGCAGTATTATTATCCAAGCTATGCTGTATATACACATACATACTTCTTTTTCCCTTTTTTCTTTTCTCCTTTCCTTTATCCATTATGTATGAACTGCAGAACAATGTGACTCATATATGCTCAGTGACAGCAGGCAACAATTTCTCTATTGATATGAACTTACTGGACATGCTAGAAAGGTGTCATTGACTTTTCAAGGTGAAAATAACCTCTGATTCCTGAAGGAAACCTTTATTTTACAGAGAAGTAAGTGAGGCCTTCTTAAAAGAATACAGTAGTTAAACTGAGGAGAAACTGGGTCTCTACACCTTCACTTTTCAGAATCTCTTCTTGTTAGGTAAGCAAATTGCACACACTTGTCCCAGTCTGAGTTTTGAAAGTGGGCACTCCTTAATTCTTTGTCAGCCTTATTAAGCTAGGCTAACTTTCTAGGGCTAAACATACAACCATTTTTTATTTCTTGGCAATCTGTTCTATTAAATTTGCATATTCAAACATGCAGCATTTATGGCAGATCTCTAAAAGAAAACCCACTAAATTTCTAGTAAGATGCTTCTCTTTCTCTTTGGTTAAGGACAGAGATTTGAATAACAACAGAGAGAAAGCAGAAGTTCAGCAGTGCTTTCATAAATGAAATTAGCAAATTTCTATCATTTAAAAGTTCTATTTGTAATTCTAAAATCCTTTTCCTTTTCTCCTTGCTTCTTTTCAGGCATGAATAAAATGGTTGGGGAGGGGGAGGAATGTTTGCTTTTCTTCCTCTTAATCGGGGAGAGATAACTGAACGCTGAATTTACAAAATACTCTGCTAATTATGGATTGCACACATAAGCACACGAGGAACATCAAGGCTTGGATCTTAACTGAGTAATATGTGCAGTCACTTTGCTGTATATTTGAAAAATCTACATTGTTCAACTTGA
The DNA here is from genome assembly GCA_004027915.1 of Capromys pilorides. NCBI lineage: Eukaryota > Metazoa > Chordata > Mammalia > Rodentia > Capromyidae > Capromys > Capromys pilorides. The sequence continues at coordinate 9,452 of PVKN010037124.1, forward strand.
CAATCTTCTCAAATGATTTCCACGAGCATTTAGCATTAAAAAGCTCAGTTTAGAATTTGAATTGCTAATGTTGAGTTGCCAATTCAAGGTTCTACAATCCAAAACAAATTCCAAAAGGGAAAACAGGAAAAGAACAAGCATAATTAAAGGGAAACAGTAAAGTTGACTCCCACTTAGTAAACTTGCTTCAAGGCACAACTAAAGGGCCTTACCCTGTGTGACTTCCAATTGTCTCTCTATACCAGTCTCTGAGAAAAATCATGCCAAAGAAGAAGTTGAAGCTATTGTTGCAGTATTCAAAAGAGAAAATCCAGTCATATTGATATCGGAGAAAAATAATCTCAGTTGATGGCCTCCAAATGATATAGTGAAAAAATGAAACCCCTGACCTGAAAAGTACCTGGGATGAGTTCAAGTTCTCTAAAACCAAAGAATGAATTTTAGGAACAAATAAAAGTTATGAGTAGAATATATTCATTTGGGGAAAACCACTTCTTGTCCCAGAGAAGGTGTCCCCAGGAAGCTGTCTCTTCTAGGTACTTTTATAGAGTAAAACCTTGCGGATCTAAGGTGAGGAACATGAGAACTAATTTAGGTGGGCAGGGGGTGGGACAAAACTATGGTCAATCAATGAGATTACAGACAGCATTGCTCAGGTAAAATTGATAAAGTTCAATTTATGAATTGGGGAAGTGAGTCACCTAACAGGACGGCATGAATATAGAACAGGAATTTGTCCAGTAGCCAGCCCGTAGCTGTTGGATTAGTGACTCTTCCTAGCTTCCTCAGGGGGAAGATCAATCCTGAATACTAATCTTTAGGGAAGTAAGCATTTGTTCAATCTTTGGTTTCTAGGTCTGCCCCACAGCAGGTGCATCTTTCCCTTATATTTGTAAGATATCTTGTCTTCTATGTTATCTCCTTCGAGAGCCTAGACCTGTCTGATTGTCTATAGTACTTCTATCTAGCTTGGCTACCTGCAGCAATATAGTCCATTACCCAAGCTAAATAATAATAATAATAATAATAATAATAATATTAATAATAATAGAAATCTAGATTCTCACATACAATCACCATTACCATCAACTTGAATTCTTTTGTTTTCTTTATTTTTTACTCATATCTTTTCATAAAGTTGAAATCTCGCAAATTTTGTTGATTTATAAGTCAAAGTTTGGGAAAAAAATTCTTTCTGTCTAGCTTTTTCTTCTTCCAGGATGACATTCCCCTTTCTGTGGTTAGTCTTCCTTCCTAGAAATTTGTCTTGTGAAGATAATCTTATTTTAGATTTATTGTGCCTCTCACCATAGATAATCATATACTTTATGAATTTCTTACTGAAAGTCACTTAGCAAATTCTATATCTAGTTATGGTGAAAGCAGGATATCAATCAGAAATTAAGCAGTCTTCAAAAATGATAGCAGATGATATTAATATAGCAGAATGAAACTCTTGGCCTGAAAGGTATCTGGGATGAGTTCACATTCTCTAAAACCAAAGAATGAATTTTAGGAATAGAGGTTAAGAACCGAATATCTGGTGGGGGAAAGAAAGCTTCTGTCTGAGAAAGGAATACTAGGGAACCCAAGTGGGTTGCCAAAGAATCTGTCTTTTCTAGGGAATTTTTTCTGTGTGTGTGTGTGAACCTGAGGACAGATCCTATAGAGCAAAACCATAAGGTGAGGTATGTCTATGGAAGAAACAGGAATTTGCACATATGTGCAAACTATGGCCAGCCAATAAGATTGCAAGCACCATTACTGAGGTAAAATTGATTAAATCCAGTACCAAATGAGGCAGCTTGTCATATAGCAAGCAGGCATGAAGATGGAAGAACACCTCTTCCTCTTGA
>PVKN010037125.1:0-11303 GCA_004027915.1 Capromys pilorides
AAAAAAAAAAGAAAGTCTCAAACACACAATTAGGAATGAAAAGCATAAAATCATTCTATACCTACTTCAAACTTGTATTCTAATAAGACGAAAAATATAGAAGATATGGACCAATTTCTGGATACATATGAATTACCAAAGCTGAATCAGGAAGATATAAAAATCCTAAATAAACCAGTATCAGGCCTGGACAGATAGCTCAGTGGACTAAAGCACCTGTTTAGGCAGGCACAGTGACCAGGGTTCAATCTTTGCTGTGCCGACCCCAGCCCCACCCCCGAGGTGCACTGAGACAGCGACCGAGACTGGGAATGGTGGTACGCATCTGTAATCCCAGCATTTGGGAGACTGAAAACAGGAGGATCACTTTGAGTCCAATCTGTATAATGAGACCCTACAGATCCCGCACTAAATACATTTAAAAAATAAATTAACCAGTATAAATCAATGAAATCAATGAGGCAATTAAAAACCAACAAGGAGGGGCTGGGGAGATAGCTCAGCTGCCTAAGTACCTGCCTGGCAAGCACAAGGTCCTGAGTTCAATCCCCAGTACCACAAAAATTAATAAATAAATACATACATACATACATACCAACAAGGAAATGCCTAGGCCCTAATGGATTTACTGTTGAATCCTACAAGAAATTTAGTGAAGACCTAATACCACTACTTCTCAAACTCTTTAATGAAATTAAAAGGGAAGCAATACTTCCAAATTCATTATAAGAAGCAAACATTATCCTCATACCAAAACCAGAGAAAAACCCAGCTAAGAAAGAGAACTACAGGCCAATCTCCCTAATGAACATAGACTCAAGATGCTCAAAAAGATATTGGTTGGGGTTGGGAATATAGCTCAGCAGCTTAACCACCTGCCGAGCAAGTACTGGCAGATCTCCAGTACTGAAAAAAAAAAAAAAGACACTGGCAAATGGAATGCAGTAATACATCATGAAAATTACATACCATGACCAAGTAGGATTCATTCCAGGGATGCAGGGGTGATTCAACATGCATAAATCAATAAATGTAATATACCCTATTAACAGAGCCAAGGACAAACCATATGATTATCTTAACAGTCTCAGAAAAAGTATCTGACAAACTCTAACACTCATTAATGATAAAACAGCAAAGAAAACAAGAAGCACATGCAACTAACAAAACAAAATGACAGGGTCAGCCATATTGCTCAGCAGATTAAAGTGCCTGATTAGGCAGACTCAGGGACCAGGGCTCAATCCCCAGCATGAATGCCCCAGGGTGCAGTGAGACCACAATTGAAACTGGGCATGGTGGCACACACCTGTAAAAAATAAATAAATAAAATGACAGAGAAAGCACAGCGCAGAGACTATTGAAATATAATACAAAGTTTAAAAACCAAAACTTACTTGAAAATTGATTGTATTTATATTTATTTCTATTTTTTTGTAATGTATTCAGTACAAGATCTACAGGGTCTCACTACACAGATTGGACTCACAGTGATCCTCCTGTTTTCAGCCTCCCAAATGCTGGGATTACAGGCACATGCCACCATGCCCAGTCTCAATTGCAGACTCAGTGCACCCCAGGGGCAGGGCCTGCACAACACACTGGGATTGGCACACCAGGATTGGCACACCAGGATCGAACCCCAGTTCCTCTGCCCAAGCAGGCACTTTAATCCACTGAGCTATCTGGCCAACCCTTTATATTTATTTTAGAAACAGGGTCTCACTGTGCAGTTCAGCTGGCCTCCAACTCACAGTGATCTTCCTGTCTTAGTCTCTCAAGCACTGGGACTACAGGCATGTTCCACCACACTCAACCTTATGAGTATTAAATGCAGATTGAAAATAATATTTTAGACAGAGGGAGGAGCTACGGGATCATTCAATAATTGAGGCTCACAGAACCTGTGAGGAAAAATTAGCCTTCTTAAGCATATTAGCAAAGGCCAAACAAAGGAAGAGACTGACAGTTCTGACAAGCCAATATTCTAAAATTTAAGTACATGACATATGTTACACACAGTATCAAAAAGGATGCAATATGCATGACACAGGACAAAGGACAGCATCATGACCACCATGTCTTTTTCTTAAAAGGGACCTGTCTACCAGAAGATGAAGAATGACAATGTCTGAGCACCACGGGTAGGGACCAATAGACAGGTTCTGTTAAAAGCAAAGACAGCACTCCAGGGCCAAGGGTCTCACCTGCACCATGAAAGCAGCACCTCTTACCTCTTGAGCAACGACCCAAGATCACAAGACCCACCAAGAGATGAGGCCTGGGGCACCACTGCCCTACTGCTCTCAGCACAGCCAGCCCCTCGACCTGGTGTTAGCCGCTACTTCTGTTACAGCTTATGGTGAGATGTCCCCCAAAGCCTCATGTGGCCATAGGTGGGGATTTTCAGGACTAGCTGGATCTGAAGTGAGTTGCTGGGGTTGATTCCTGGTGCAATGCTAGGATCAGGGACACTAGGATTAAGGATGTAAGTGCTACATGCCCTAAGTACTCTGGATAAGATATGAGGGACAGAGAGAGCTATGGTCACCCCTTGTTTTGCTAACTTTTGTTTCTCATGAACTGTTTCTCCTTTATTCACCATCCTGCCTTGGAGCCAACCAATTATAGGATGAAACCTCTACAGACTGAGCTAAATAAACCTTTTCCCCTTTAACTTTGGATATTGGGCCTTTTATCTTTACAGTGAGGGAAAAGTAACTAAGACAATTTTGCTGCAGCTGGCTCGCTGGATCTGCAGTGGCCTGTTAGAATTTAAATCTTAGCTACACAAAAAATTAGCTGTGTGAGCTGGAATAAGTTACTCAACAATTCAGAGCTGTGCTTCAGCTTCCCAAACATGTAAGGTACGGTACATACCAGCCTTCCATACGGAGGCTACTGCAGTAAATTAATCAGCAAAGCTAAGATACAAAGAGTGGGCCAGGCACGGTGACGCTCTCCATCATCCTAGCACTTGGGAGGGTGAGTAGGAGAATCACCAAGAGTTTGAAGGCAGTCTGAACTACATGGTGAGTTTAAGGCCAGCCTGAACTATACAGTGAAAGCCTATCCTCAAAACACAAAAACAAAATCAAAACTGAAAAGGTATGAATAAACAATCTACAATACAGATGGGAAGATGAGCCACCAGACTAAAAAGAAAAAGTAAAAAGTAAGAGTTAAGATAAGCTACGTACATATATCAACTCCCCCATGATGACTATAATTATGTTGTACGGCAAACATATACTAATAAAAACAAAATAATGAAAAAATAATTTTAAAGACTGAAAAGGAGCTTGTTTTGCCTAAGAGAAGTAGATTCAAAAGGCTCATGGACAATTCTGTGACTAGAAGTAAAAGAAAAAACTCAGCATACACAGCCCAACTATACATGCGTATACACCAGAACAGCCTCTCAATGCCTCCTATACAGGCCTCCACATCCTGTGAGACACACAGTGCTGCTAACCCATGTTATGGTTTGTGTCTCGTTGTCCCCCCAAAGCCTCAAGCAGTCATCGGGCAGCTTCTAGAGTTTGCGATTAATTCATAATCCACTGCTAGGATTATGGGTGTGAGTGCTACACTGAGAATACAGTACAAGGAATGACAAGGCTCGTCGCTGCTATTCTGCTGCTGCTCCTCCCTTTTTTATCTTCTCTTGCTGTTTTCTGCAATCATGTATGCACTGACACCTCCACAAACTATGAGATAAATAAACCTTTCCTTCCTTAATTCTAGCTACTCAGTATTTTTTCCCAGCAATGAGAGAAAAGTAACCAAGACACCACAGTTTATAGTGAGGACACATAGGCATGGAGCAGCTCAAACACCTTACAGAAGAGCTGGATATCACTCTACATGCCTGCCTGTGGAGTAGGCAAAATAACGAAAGTATTATTTGTAGTTACAAAAACAATTAATCATTAAAAACCAGGTCAAATATAAATAGTGAGAAACAAATTTTTAAAAAAGGGCCAGAAAGATAGCTCAGAGGTCTAAAGCGCCTACTTAGGCAAGCTTAAGCAACCGCCGGGACCAAGGTTCCATCCCTAGCACCACATGCTGCACCAGCCTCACCCCCAGGGTAGGCTGAGCTGGCCATAACATAAATAAATAAAGTTTAAAAAGAAAGAAAAGAAAAACAAAGAAAATCACTCCCTGGGGTTGGGGAAGATAGCTCCATAGCACAATTGCCTGGCTGGCAAGTGCAAGGTTGTGAGTTCGAACCTCGGTACCGCAAAAGAAAAGAAAATCACTCCCTTTATGATATGGAAGCCAAGCCTCTCCATCTATAAAATGGAAAGGCAAAAGCCGTCCTTCAGTCATCAGGGTGACATGGTAACTTTTGTGCACCACTTGATCCTGTGTGATTACTGCCAGAGAAGCAACTAGATATAACATACAAGAAGAGACATGCTCTTTGAAAGGAGGAAGGTAACTCAGACACACAGCCCAGATTAACACATAAACCTCATGCCACCATCACAGTCCTACTACAATCAACAGAGCCTGCTGTCACATGGCACTTTGGACACTCAAGCCTAACTTCCAGGTTTTTTTAGTAGTAGTATTGAGCGCAGAATTAGCACTGAGCTATATCTCCAGCCCCTTTTTTAATTTGAGAGTTTTGTCAAGTCATTAAGTTGCCCGGGACGGATTCAAACTTTCGATCCTTCCTGGCTAAACCTCCCATAGTGCTAGAGATACAGACGTGTGTCACCATACCTGGTCCATCTTGACACCTTCTGCTGCAGCCCACACATAGATGCCAGCATGGTATATAAGGCACTGGTAGTCATCTGAAAATGAACTATCAAAATCATCAGTTTTGATGCTTACCAAGGTGTGGATCCAACAGGTGAGGCTGCTCCTGGTATTTGTCCAATATTACTAAAAGGAAAATTACATGAAGGTTAATCACTATGCCAAAATGTGAGTATGAGCCTTAGACAGCTTCCTATTTAATAACCTACAGGGCAGCTCCTCTCCCAGCTTTTGTCAGTTCCCAGGTGCACAACACACCTTTGGCTGAAAGGGGCCAATTGAGCACCCACTGCCCCTCCGGTCTCCTGAGAGCCACTGTGGCATGGGCTCCTGCTCCTCACTTGATCAGCAATCTTCCTCTTGGGTGATCGCCTCGCACCTCCTCTGGACCCTCCCTCTCCCCTCCCTAACTGCATCCCTTTGCCAGTCCTTCATCCCACACCTATGGTTCCCACCTCTCCTTGTGATTCTCTCCTCTTCTACTCTTTGCCTGCTGCCCTGCTACCTGGCAGTTCTTCAAACCCATAACCCTACAAGCCCCTTAACACTGGCCCCTTAACACTGGGCCATTTGCTTTTACTTTTCTGCCAGCGGCTGAAAAAGCTTCTGTCCAAAAAAGACCTCTGTGCCTGTACGTTTTCACCTGTCACACACCTCCTACACAACCTACCACACTGACCACTTCCCAGGAATTTGAGAAAATGGCTTTTCTAGGTCCTTTAGTAGTATTGGGCTGGTCCTCTCAAAGGTTCATACACTCGTGCTGTTATCATTATCCCAAAATTAACAGAAGAAACTGAGTTTCTGGGCAATCACAGGTTCAAACCTAGGAGTGCTAGACACCACAAAGGCCACCACCCTAGAGTCAGGACACTATGACTCCAAACCAAGAGGACAAGGTTGTTCACAGGGTTCAGATGAAAAGCTCCGCAAATATAGCTTTACTGAAATACAAAACCTCGACTACATCAGGGCCTGTAGGAAATGACTCTACGTAAACGTAAACATCTGGACGTAAAGCTCTGGACTAACTGAGGACCTGTGCGAGCACTGCTCCGTCCTGCCTCGCCTACATATGCAGTCCCCGCTGCACGTGGCGCAAAGTCCAGGAGGCACCCACTCGCCCCGCAGCCAGGAGACCCCACCCCGGGGACCGCAAGCTGCTGCTATTCCCCGCTCTCACGCCCACTCTGTCCACCCAGCTGCCCACAGGTTCTAGCCCCGGGGCAAAGAGGGCAAGGAAGCAAGGGAGCCAAATCTCGGCCGCCCAGCCCAGCCAACACGCACCGCGGAACCGCTCCTCCACCACCTCCCGCGCCCTGCGCTCGCCGTGCACCGCTCGCAGGCGGCCGAGCAGCGCGCGGGTCTCCTCGCTCTCGCTGAACGCTTCCAGGACTACGTCTCGGATTGATGCATCCTCCTTCGCCTCCTCGGCTGTGCCCATAGCAAGCTCGTCGCTCAGGGACATCCCGGCTAACAAGTCGCTTAGAACCAGACCGTCCTGCGTAGAGTACTCCTTAGGGAGTCTCCGCCTAGTAGCCACCGGCCCCACCCTGCGACCTCCGACACGTGATCTCCAACCGGCTACGGTGAGCACCAGCTGCCAAATATTCGCGCGAGAGAGTGCGGGCTCAGAGAGGAGAACGCATGCGCAATCTAGCCTTAAGCGCAAAAGAGGCGGAGCCTTCAACAATCGTTGACCTCAAGAAGATGGAGTCAATGCAGAGGCGGGGCTTGAACTCCTGTTGGGGGCGTTTTGCAGGTGGGGGTGGGGCCTAGAAGGGCGGCGCTGGCCCGGACTGGGCTGGCGGGGCAGGGCGGGGCGGGGCAGGAAACATACGGGTTGTCCCGTGGGTGCCCACAGCCCTCTGTGCCACCTGCCGGGCTCCTGGCATGCCTTCCTTCCGAAGCCCTATGGGTGTGGTCTGCGACCTGGGTGTCCAACAGCCCCCCACAACCTGCCCCAACCAGGAGAGACCGGCTCCATGGGGGCACGGACGCAAGTGACATGGCATGCAGCGACTTTATTAGGCGAGCAGCTTGCGCATGGTCCCCAGGGACGCGCTCCGGTACTCCCGCCCGAAGTGATTCCAGTGGTTCAGATAGTTAAAGAGCTTGTACAGTAGCAGTCGTCGGTCGTAGCCTGGGGCCTTGGGGAGCTTCTGGTGGTAGGCAGTGAAGAAAGACCTGGGGAACCCCCCAAACATCAAAGCGATCGCCAGTTCAAACTCGGAATGGCCGTAGAAGCAAGCTGGGTCGTACACTATGGGCCCCTCGTCATTCTCAGCCACGTTTCCCGCCCAGAGATCCCCGTGGAGCAGGGCAGGCACGATCTCCAGGCCGTGAAACAGATCGGGAATCTTCAACTGAAAAGGCAAGTGTTGAACATATAGTTATCTTGGGACTCCCGCACCTTACAGTTCTTGGAAATAAAGACAGCCACGTGCCAGCTCAGCATCAAACCCCAGCACTGTCTACCAGCCCCAGGGGATAAGGACCCCTGCTTAAAGGATGTGACTTTGTTCATCTTGCCGTTTACCCCTAACTTCATTCAGAGACTGTATGGACTGATTTTAAAACAAACCAGTAATCAAACTAGGACCTTATGCTTGACAGGCAGGTTCTTATGCTGCTCCCTGGCATGTATGGACTGATGGATTGCTTCACACAGCAAAGAACCTTGGAAGTTATTTTATCATCCTACAAAATATGAGCCAGTTTATGTATCCCACCTCTTTTATGTCCTTCTGGTGACTTCACTAATGAGTTAAGTAAAATTCTGCTAATGCTTGGCTTGTGCACTCTGTATCAACACACAAATCTTGTCTAATATGTTCAGAGTTATAATTTGAAACCAGTCATTGTAGAACCTGCATCTTCACTAAAGTGGAGACATCACAGCACTTGGGAGGCTGGGGCAGGAGGATCAGTGCAAGTTCGAGACCAGCCTGAGCTACAAAAGTGAGCTCAAGGCCAGCCTGAACTGCATAGCAAGACTCTGTCTCAAAAAGACAAAAAAAAAAAAAAAAAAAGTGGAGACATTAGTGTTCTGGCAGACGTGGGAAGAGTGGTCAGGTGTTACTAATAATGAGAAGGTGACAGTGGGCCCCACTCTTAGAAAATCTTCAGATAAGACTGCTGGTGATCCAGAATCAAGCAGAGCCAACTGGATGTCCTGGCACTGGACCATCTCTACTCCAGGGCTCAGAACCCCATGAATGGTGCAGGACATGAGAGCATTGCCTTTTTCCCAGAGCAGTAGCTGCAGTGCCCACCTGAAGCCTAGACCAGAGTTCTCTTGCCTCCCGGTCAGCATAGTCCTTCTCAATGAGGTCCAGCTGTGCTTGGAGTCGATGCCTGGTGAAGAAGGTCGGCCAGTCATCTTGCCAGTCATTCACCTGGGGAACAACAGGCCAGCGCTGCAATTCAGAGCCAATCTGCCTGATCCCATAGCAACCACTAAGAACATGGCAAAGAATTATAACTAGCAAGCCAATAGAGATAAAACTAATTGTAAAATACTCCAAAACAATAAAGTTGAAAAGGAAATAAAAAACAAAGTGGAAGATGGCAGATTCAGACCCAAACACTTTAGTATACACTTTAAATGCAAATGTTAGAAATACATATTCTAATTAAGTGACAGAAGTTAAGAGATTACAAAAATAAAACAAAAGCCAACTCTAAATTGTGAGCAGAAAGGGCTGGGGGGATAGCTTCATGGCACAAGTGCCTGCCTGACAAGTGCAAGGTTGTGAATGCGAACCTCGGTCCTGCAATCAATCAATCAATAAGTTGTGGGCAGAAATGTACTTTGTATACAAAAATAAAACTAAAAGGAAATGAAAAGTTGTAGCCATTGCTAAAACTAGTTGAGTAACATGTCTGTAATCCCAACATGGGGGAGGCTGAGGCAAGAGGATTGCTATGTGTTCAAGGCCAGCCTGAGCTACATAGACCTTGTCTAAATAAGACAAAAAGAAAAAAAACTAAAACTAGTTGAAAGCTAGAGTTGCTATATTAATATAGGGCAAAGCTGACCTCAGAGCAAAGGGTATCACTGAGTAAAAGAATCACAATGAGGACTGATGAGATAGCTCAGCAGTCTAAAGCACTTGCTTAGGCAAGTACAGTGACTATGGTTCAATCCCTGGCACCACATGCTGCACCAGCCTCACCACCAGGGTAGGCTGAGCTGGCCACAAAAAAATAAAAAATAAAAAATAAAAATCACAATGGAAAGAGGGTCAAGTGAGGAAGAAGATAGAATAATCCTAAACATTTATGCCTCTAACAACAGAATTTAAAAATACATAAAAAAATAAAAATACATGAAAATAAAACTGACAACTACAATGAGAAATAGATGAGTACACAATTACAACCTACTATAGGTTGAATTCTGTCCTATTCCTAGAATTCATATGTTGAAACCTAACCCTCAAAGCCATTATATTTAGAGGTGGAGGTTTCAGAAGGCAGTCAGAGTTAATTGAGATAAGGGTGGGATCCTAATCTGGTAGGATTGGGGGCCCTGTAAAAAGAATATGGAAGATTTTGTATTTCCTCACATATGTACACAGATACACACATTAAGGAAATATGTGATGACACCAGAATGTGTCTTGCCAGCCAAGAAGTAGACCTTCATTCAACACCAACTGGACCATGGGCAGAGACCAGGCTATCTCAGGATTAAATTGCTGACCAGAAGGGACCCCTGGCTGTGTTGGAAACCCTCATGTTCATAGTACTCTGAAATTCTAGAACAATAAAACTGTTAACCCTAGAGACAAAACTTTTTTTTTTTTCTACACACTCTCACTATGCCGATTGAATTCATAGTGATCCTCCTCTTTTTAGCTTCCACTTTGGTGAGATTACAGGCGTGTTCTGCCACCACACTCTGAGAAGACATTCTCTCTCTCTCTCTATCTCTCTCTCTCTTTTTTGTGGGACCAGGATTCAAACTCACGACCTTGCACTTGCCAGGCAGGCACTTGTGCCATGGAGCTATCTCCCCAGCCCCTAAAACATTCTCTTAATTGGAAAGACTTTGTTTCCCAAGACCCTGGAGCCGGGCACATTGCTCAGCAGCTTAAGCACCTGCCTGGCAAGCACAAGGTCCTGAGTTCAACCCCTGGTACCACAAAAAAAAAAAGTCTGTTTACCAGGGCCCTGGTCATTTCTGCAGGCTTTTGCCTCCAATAGATCCTCCTCTTGCTGCATATTCCCAAACTGTGAAAACCCAATAAATACAGTGATCCAGAAGAGTCTTTGTCTTTACTTCCAGGAAGTCTTTATCCCAGAGAGTTTTAACCTTCCTGAATTCCCCAAAACTGTACTATTTGCCTCTTTTTATTTAAGCCTTTGCCATACACTCATTTTAGATTGGGAGCCAGGCCAAGTCCCCAGTAGGCCAGCACCTTGACCTGAGACTTCCCAACCTTCTGAACTGTAAGAAATTAATCTACCAGTCTGTAAAACTTTATTTGGCAGCCTTAACCCTAAGACAAAGTTTGATCCCTCTCTCAATAAGTGATAGAGTAGGCAGAAAAAAACACCTAGATGTCAACAACACTATCATTTAACTAGAATAGATTTAACATTTATAGGACACACTAGCCAACCACAGCCCTACAGTTCAAGTGTACATGGAGCATTTACCAAGATAGATCATGTTCTGGACACAAAGCCAATGCAAAAGAATTTTAGTCCTACATATAAGTTCAGAGTCCTCGCCTAGGCACTCACCTGCTGGATGAAGCCACAGCACGTCGTGGTGTAGAAGCCGAACTTAGTCACATACTGGGGCACAACACCCTCCACCCTGCAGCCTGTGAGAGAGGTGTTGCCCTGAGCACTGCTTATGTCCTCTGGAATGTCAGACCTCATAGAGCACCAGTGCAGGTCCACGCAGCTACCCATACTTGTGATAAGTCAGATACGGACCTGCCTGGATACTGCCTTGGAGCAAGCAGCCCACAGGGCAGGGTGTGAAGCTTCACAAGCCAATCCCACTGGCTTATCAGCTCCACACAAACTCTTACTTAAAAATCTCATTTCCATAACATGGTGTAAAGGGTCATGGTGAGCAACTCAACCTATGGTTGAAATGCTACTAAGAAATGAGTGGGCTCAGGTCAGGGAAGCCATGGGACCAGGGCTGTGGACAGGCCAATCTGAACACACCCACAGTGTTCTCTTCCTTTTTCAGCTTCTCTCTGAGCTTCTGGTTGTAAAGGTGCAAATCAGCCAACTGTTCCCCGAGCCTTGATGCCTGGCTGAGGACAGAAGAAATGCAGCCAATTAAAGTTACAAACAAATCATCAGTACCCTAGGTAAAGACCTTACAATATCTCACTGTAAAGACCTTCAAAACTACTCTCCATTCTTTAAAAAGTAGAAAATGAACACCCCGACCAGGACCCTTTCCAAAGAACAAAATGATGAAGTTAGGCAAGGAGCCAGCAAGAGGTCCTCTGCAGAGGGCTCAGTGAGCACCCAGCACCGGCCCAGACCTTGGCAGG
>PVKN010037126.1:0-11301 GCA_004027915.1 Capromys pilorides
CCATTGAGCAATTTCTTTCCCTTTCATAGTATCTATTGTACCTTTTAGATCTTTGTTACTCTTTCAGGTTCTCACACTAGCGAGATAATATGATGTTTGCACGTATGGATCTGAAGGAATGGCTATCATCAAGAATGCCAACCAATAACAAATGCTGGAGGGGCTGTGGGGAAATAGGAACCCTTTTCCACTGTTGGTGGGAATGCAGGCTGGTACAACTATTATGGAAATCAGTACACAGATTCTTCAAAAAGCTAGAATTGGAGGTCCCATTCAAGCCAGCTATTCTCCTCCTAGGTATTGTTCTAAACAAACTGAAATCATCATAGCAAGTGATATATGTGCACCCATGTTCACAGCAGTGAAATTTGTTATAGCTAAATCTTGAAAATAATCGAAATACCCATCAACTGAGGAATGGATAAAATGATGTGGTATTTTTATACAGTGGAGTATTATTCAGCTATAAGAAAAGATAAATTTGACCCTTTTGTAGATAAATGGAAGGTGCTAAAGACTACATTGGGAAGCGAAATAAGGTAGCAGTTTTATGGGCCACCTCATAGGCGCCAATAATTAACCCAGACAAATCTAGGTCCTCATCTAGACATTCACACCATGCCTGATCCCTAAAAGAAAGCATTTTGGAGCTTTGGTGCTGATATTTTGGTGTTGACATGTTTAGATGAAACCTTGGTGCCTAAAAGAAGTTGCTTTTGTTCTTGTTTCATCAGCAACTACAAAAAGTGTAAACAAGGTGGAGGTATTTAAGAACCAAGAGTCCACACACACATATGAAGGCCTCACAGGGACTTAGGGATCCTCTGGGATGACCTTCAGATTTGGTGGCAGCAGCTTGCATTTGAGGATTTCAACAGTTGGTTGGAGCTGAAAAGTGGCTGTATCTTTACAAACTACTTGGTCTGACCCTGTATGCTTTCCTGTCCACTAAGGCACTGGTATTTGTGTTTTTCTTTCTTGAGAGAACCAGATATTTGTTGGATTTGATTCTCTAAATTTATTCTTAAGGAAGAACATCATCATGTATCTCTAATCATTTTGTTTTTCTGAGAAGGCTCTTTTCTTTTTCCAGCAGAAGCAATTACAAGTGCATTTATCAAGGGTATCATATACATCTTGATGACCCTTAGATGAAAGGTCATTTATTTTATTGGGTTTCCATTCCCTTTAAAAATAATCTCCTTGCTCAAGTCTTCATATGTGATTATTTTGCTTTCCTTCTTTGTTTGGGAAGAGAGCAGTTTCTTTTGAAGATGTTGACTATTTCTTTCCCTTAGGTCTTCAACTGATACGGAGCTGATACTTCCTGAGAGCCAAGACCTCTGCTTCATGTGGGAGATGTAACCCAGAAGGCAACATAAAAATATGTGTGCTTCACACAGCTAGTGATGTGACCATTATAAAAACTCCATGATGCCATGGTCACATGACAAAGTCTGGGCCTATTATACAGGTGGAAATTAGGTCAGAGGGGTGTCCTTATTAAAATTCACATTGAAGTGTAGAATCAGGAGGACAATTAGCCAAGGAGGAAAAAAACCTTCATTAAGAGTTAAAAAAAGTTAATGTGAAGAAACATTCAGTAGTTTCTGTGAGCTATATCAAGTGGAACAACTTTATTCTGAGAGAGGTGGGCAAAGCTGGAGCTTATGTTCATGCGGGGAAGAGAGTGTTCAAATGGATATTTTCAGAAAAGCACTCCATTCAGAGCTCCATTTTCAGAGACTTGACCAAGAGTGGTGTGTCAGCTCCTTGAACACTTCCACCTGGAGTATATAAAGGCAAATGTGTTGTGAAGGACACCAGCAGAGAGGCACCCTCACACCGAGACCCAGCTCCGACAGTTGTTGTCTTCACTCTCCTATTTTACCTTTTTAATTCTTATTGTTCTGGATCCTTCTTCCTTGTAGTTTTTCTCATGTTCTCTGCAGTTCCCTCCCTACTTTCCACAGATTTCAGAAATCTTCCTGGAACTGTTGTGGCTTTGTCGCTGCCTGGGTAACCACAGCAACAAGGTCATGAACCCTTCACCCACCCTAGGGATCCTTTCTACTCAAAAGTTAGCTTCAAAGCCTAGCTGGAAGGAGTCAGTGTGAAGCCAAAAGTCAACAAGCATTCCCCTGGAGTCCTGGCACCGGAAGGTCTTTCTTTTGTTCCTTGTTCCATTTGCTTGATTCCCAGCTGGTCAGGAGCCTGAACTTCTGCCTACCATCCTCCTAATGGCAGCTCCCAACATTGCCCTGTCACTCTTGAGAAAGCTAGGAGGAAGGACTTGAGGGCAGATGCTTAGATCCTGATCAAGAAAGACTTTTACCTCCCAGGGGCCTTTCTGCCTTTGCAACAGGGATTGGTCAATCTCCTCTTGAAATGAGCTGGTGCAGGTGTTGGACATATGGATTCTGCCTTGCACAATGATAGTTACTCGCTGTGTGGGCTCAGCACACATTCCACACCTAGTTTTCTTTAGTCCATTTAGTCCTTTAGTCCTAGTTTCCATTTAGTCCCTAGTTTCCTTTCCTATAAAGTAGAGACAATAATCTTCGTTCTGCCTACTTCACAAGGTTATTTTTAAAGAGAGGAAAATGACCCTATAGATCATTCAACCATTTACAAAATGTTTATTGATTATTCAGCCACCTGCCAGGGACTAGGGGATGAAAGCCTTTGTTAAACTGTAATGTGCTACACAAATATGACATTTTCAGATGCAGAAAATTCCCTATCACCTGGATTGGAGTGGGTGTGTTTGTTTTGTTTCACTCTCCTCTCTGGCTTCCAGGTACAAGCAATAGTTAGGTACTTGGATACTGTCTGCCCATAAGCATGAAAGGTGAGATTTAACAAATAGAAAATATCAGTAGCATTGATGTATGGTGACAAAGCCTCTATGTATTTGGAAGCTTCATTAAGTCTCACATCAGAAGGCTGTGTATAATAGAATGGTTCATTATAGTTTCATATTACTTCAGTATTAACAAGTAGGGCCCTAAACAAGGAGAGCCTGGAACTACTTGGGTCCAGGCTACTCCTCTCTCCACTAATCCCTAGGGTTTGCTAACAATCAAACTGGCCTTCTCTCCATAGACTCCTCAGCTTCCTCCTCTCTCTTCCTTTCTTTCTATAATGAAGAACAAGTCATTATAGGCAGCACCCTGGGGAGGATGTGTGGGATTTAGGATCTCAGTGGGGAACAGGTGGAACTTTCAAATTAGAACAATTTAGGAAGGTTTATGTACAAAGAGGAATCACAAAGAATCATATGGTCACTCAAAGGTAGTAACAGCTGAACTGTCATCACCCTGGGCCCAAAAGCATGAGGGGAGGAGAATACATCCTCAGCCATAAGGACAGAGTCATCTTAAGAACTTTTGGGCATAGTTTTCAGTGATTGGGCAAGAGATAATGGTAGCCCTAATGGAGAAGTGCAAGACAGTTAGAAAGAAAGGTGAAAATAGAATTATTTCTAAGACGGATCTATCTAGGTTTGCATACAGAATGAAATATGAAGAAAGAAAAAATGGAGGAAAGAGAAACTTGTAGGTTTGGGGCTTGGTAAACAGGATGAATGGTAGTGTCATTAGTTTCTAATGGGAACATGATAAGGGGCTAAGGCTGGGGTTGTGTTGGAGGATCTACATTTGAGTTCTGCTGGGTTAAGAAGATTATGTAACATTTATGTGAACATTTCTATTATGCTGCTGGATATAGCACTTGCATTACAAAAGAAGGACCTCAAACAGAAACACAGAATTATATTACATGCAAAAAAATGAAAATTTCACATATGAAAAGTTATCATGTAAGACTTCAAAGGACCCATGAAATCTGATACATAGAAAGAAAAAAAGACAAAAGAAAGAAAGAAAGCCAAAGAAAAACTAGTACTTAGCACTTTGAAAGTTGTCTTTGCTACCATCTTGGAATGACAGCCACTTCTGAAAGAGATAATATATACCCTGATGTGGTCATGTGCTAGTTATTGTATACAAGCATAGTTATTATTGTAGTAGAAGAACTTAAGTTTCAAAGAAGCAAAATACAAAACATTCATCATTTTCCCATCACTGGGACAAAGTATCCTACACTCACAATTTAAAGTAGAAGGCATTTATGTGGTTGATGATATCAAACAGCTCCAATCATGGGTTTGCTGGCTCTAAGAAACAAATGGAACAGTGGAAGAGCATGATGGGAAGAAGCTGCTTGGCTCATGGAAGCCAGGGAGCAGAGAGAGAATGGAGAAGTTGGAACAAGGACATTCCTTCCAGGTTATGCCCCTGATGCGGTTTCTGTTTGGATGTACTCCAGAAGCCTCATGCATTCAAAGATGGGAAGTATGAAAAGCGATTGAATTATGGAGGTATTCTAGCTAAATACAATGACAGGAGATACGCAAGAAGGGGCAGGTCAGTGGGATCATGACTTTGAAAGGCGTATGTCCCTTTCTAATTTCTGCTGTTCTGTTCTCTATTTTCTGAGTGTAAGAAATGGAAAGATTTCCTTTACCCAGGCTCTTCCTTTCTGGAGAAACTGAAAACTTTTCAAGTGAGTTTTTGGTACTTGTTTTCAGTACAACCTGGACTGAAAGCAATATCCATGTGAGAACTTGAACACCGGCTGAACATCACCATTAATCTCAGGTTCCCACAAAGTCTCAGGACACGTGCAAAACATACATAAATTTTTTTCCATGTGGTCTGGAATCTAACTGCTAGTGGAGTCTTTGTTCCCAACTGATATCTTTTAAGCCCGGTTCTTACCAGCTGTATTTCTGTCAGCATTCTGATCTTGTGATCTCTGACAAGAATCACCCATCAAATTCAGCTTACAGCATTCTAGAGCTGTTACTCCAGCTGGCATCTTCAAACCTTTTCAAACTCTTCTTATGAACCAGTTTCAAAGGCTTCTGGACCACACTGTCAGGAAGCATCAAAGCAATGACCCCACTCCTGGTACCAAAATTCTGCTTTAGTCATTCTCTCCTTACTGGGGCAAAATACTCAATGCCAAAATTTGAAGAAGAAGAGTTTACTGTGGTTCCTGTTTCAATCCATTTTTGGCTATTTCCAAGACAGCATGGCATAGCAGAGGGGTATGGCAGAAGAGAAGCAGATAGGAAGCAGGGAACAAAAGAAGGAACTAGGAAAGGAGATAAACTCACATCTGTCATATGCTGCCTTTTTTGGCTAGGCCCCTACTAGCAGCAAACCAGCTCTAAGCCCCCATAATCCAATCACATTCAAAAAGTTCCACCTATAAATGCATAGGTTGTTGGGGAAATGTAGCTATAATCCATAACATTCACAGCCCTCCCCCTATCTAGGCCCTACTTCTGAACATAAGATTTTGGAGAATATTTTAGATTGAGATCATAACGTATAGTAATTGGAATTATCGTCCATGCAAATAAAATCAACAGCTCAATTTAAACTAGATTAAATAAACAATGAAATATATTTGTTTAAATCAATGGAAATATTTGCTTCAGGTTTACTTTCAGTATGAGACTTTGAAAATGTTACTGAGCTGAAGTTTCTCTAGTTTGCCTTTGTTTTTCTCTAGACATTTACTGGCTTCTCTCTGAGACTGGCTCTGAAGATAACCAGATGACTACAGCAACTCCAAGCCTCATGTGTTTCTGCCTTCAAATCTAGTGAAGAGGTAACCCTTCTCAGAATAGGCCCCAAGTCTTCTCATAAGTTTTTTAAGGTCTTATTCACTGTACTCGGAGGGATTAATTTCAGAGGGATTGGCCCTGCCAGTTGGATGGGGACAATAAAAACCTACTGATAAGATTTGCAAAAATGGTCAACTCAAACAAAACATTAGGATTTCACAAGATATGTGTATCCAGAAGTGAAAAAACAGTTTACTTTCACCTAAGAAAATGTGTTGAAGACAGAAAAATCAAACCAAAAAGTCTTAGGAAGAAAGGGTCCATCTGAGATCACCTAGTTTGTTAGCATCATGGACAGAGCTGGGTTTCAGGGATTCCACTTACATTTCTTGCTCCTACACCTTAACATCACTTGCTTGCTTTGTTTCTATAAATACTAAGGGAAATTTAAATTTATCAGAGGCCAGGAACAGGTTACAAAGAATAGTAGTGGTAAAAACTGAAGACAGGTTCCAAGTCAAGCTCTTCCTCTGGCTCAAGGTCACTTGTCAGCCAAAGCTGGACTAAAGAGTCATAGGGAAAAAGCACTGCTCTGGTTGGCAGTAGGGATACAAGGGAGGGGAAAAGCTGCTGGTGGCCATAGCCCTGGCCTGAGCTCTCTTGACCTAACAGAAGTCAGCCCTCAGTGGATATTTAAGATCTGTGAAAAACTGACCAGCTTTCAGTAGTTTCTAAAAATGTCTTCAGGTCATTACTCACTGTCAAGTTACTCCACGTGACTTTGTCATTCTTTTCCCCGACATCTCTGTCACAAAGTTTTGCTCATGTTGTGTTGATTATTTTTAGAATAGCACAGGCCCTTGAGGATCATCACATCAAACTTTTGTTTTGCAAAAGTGAGAAATGAGACTCAGTGCTTCTAAGAGAGTTCAGAGCATGGCCTTCCTGCCAGAGTTGATGGCTTAACCTTGGCCTTTCCAGTCCCATCCCTGGATTCTTTTTGCTGCCATATTTCTCTGGATGCTCTCAAGAAGGTGCTAAAAGTGACTTCCGTCTAATTCAAGAGACAAATGATGCCTGTGGAGGACTGCCTGAGCAGCTCTCCTTAAAAGAAAAGTGACTGTTTCCATTTTGACTGAGCCTGACCCTATTCCCTCTTATTGAAATGTAAAGAACTGGCTAGGATCTCTCATTATCCTTTCAATTGGCCTTAAGCAATGTGTAATGGTCTAGCTGAGGTGCTGATGGTAATTTCTGAAGATGGCACACTTGTTTCCCTGATAACAGGACGAGGAGCCAATGATCCACGGTGTCAGCTGGGATGGAGCCTCGAGATAGAGGCTACAACTTCCTGCAGTTTAAAAGATTACACATAGAGCTGAAACACCAGACGCCCAAAATATTAGATGCTATCTCAATAGCATAACACAAATTACTTCCTCTAAATATGGCAGAGGTGAATGCAGGCCTTCTACCTAGCCCAGCTCACAGCTCACCTTCTTCCCACAATTCCCTTCAGAACTCACTTTCCCAAAATTCCCTTTTGCAAGCCACTCCCCCTTCTCCAATGAATAAAGCCCGAGTGCAGCCTTGGGTCGCCCTCTTGGTTCCAGAAGCTGTTTTCATGGATGGACCTAGGGCCCCTTGGCTCCCCATTAATTGTATAAATATATTTTAGTGTTTCTATTATTGCCATGTGTTGTGCTAGGACTGGTAAATTGGAATTAACTTGGTGGAATTCCAATAACGGGTTATTAGGAATATAAGTTTAGACTTCTTGGGCCGAGATGAGAACCAGGAAGGGACACCAATAATGCCTCAAGCATCAGGAATACAGGTTGTTTTTTGTCTTAGAAATAGAGTGGGTTGGCTGGGTGTGGTGGTGCATGCCTGTAATCCCAGCACTTGGGAGGCTGAGGCAGGAGGATCAGTGTGAGTTTGAGACCAGCCTGGGCTACAAAAGTGAGCTTAGGGCCAGCTTGAACTGCACAGCGAGACCCTGTCTTAAAAAATAAAAAATGGAGTGGGTTCCCAAGGAAGATTTGCAAGTTGGTTTCTGCAAACTCAGGAACTCAGTTCCCCTAGAAAGATGATTTTGTTCCTTTAAAATTTCCCTATCTCACTCGCAGTCCCCATGGATTGGAGATAATACCTACCATGGTGAAAAGTAGTAGCATATGATTGTTAATTCCTGTGTCTATTCTTATGCGCTGGATACTCAAATTGCTCTGACACTTCTTTGAAGGAAGGCTTTTGGGAACATCTCAGGGGGCTCACTCTGGGGGAGTTTTTTCTGGTATTCACTTTCTTTGTTTTTTGAATGATGGCTTCAGTTTTCTTGAGGAATGGATTCAAGGGCTTGTCAAGCATACTAGAACCCACACTGAGGGCCACAGATTTTGTTTATTGCCTCCTGTGATCAACTTAAAATTCTTAATAATTTTACATTTGATATTTGTAAGCAAGTAAATAAAAGCCAATGGGACCTTGAGTATGCACATGAGCAGAGGAGACATGTGATACACAATGCCCACTGTCCTTCCACAGTGCCCCTTTCACACAAAACCCATGAGCACAGAACTCAACTGCACCGTGATGCGTAGAGTGTAGCTGTACAGCTCACAACAGCTGAATCTGGGGAACCATAAGTATGCCCATCACTGGATGTGTGCATGAAGAATTGTACATATAGACATCAGAGTGCTACTTAGCCACAGAGAAGGTAAACTTGAGTCATTTTTAGGACAGATGCACCTTGAAACTAGAACTCTAAGAAAAATACATTACACAGAAGGTTAAATATCAGGTGATTTCTCTTATTTGAGAAAATTTAAGTATAAAAAATGTAAAGAGCAAAATACAGGATAGGAAACAGGAAGGCAGACCTTCTGCAAAAGGGAAGGGGATGTAGGGATGGAGGGAGAGAGGTGGGAGAAAAAAGGGTAAGTATAAAGGACTGAAAAGTGACATATATATGTAGCAATTCCAAACAATGAGTCCCATGTCTACTACTGAGCAAATGAGGATGCTTGCAACCCTCAGAGTTGTGCCTTCTGTCAAACCAAAATGTACTTGGAACACAAAGGGAAGACAGTGCCTAGCCAATAAACACCAATGACTAAGAATCTGCCTGGCTCGTGTTACCTCCACGGATAGTAGGCGACCCAGTTTCCCTGTGGGCTGAAGATGATGGCATAGAAGGAGGAGGAAAGGTAGGGCAATCCCATGGATCCTTTTCCTTTTGATTCCTCCTTGCACACTAGTGACCTAAAGATAGAGATGTACACATAGCCAGAACTGAAAGTAAAATGGTAGAGTTGGACTGCTTCAGCTTTTCCACTCCTCTGGAATGACCTATATATATCCATGAGCCACAAAACACCGTGTCAGTGACTTTGTCATGGGCAATGCTCTTGTATTTGCCTCTCAGACTAACACTGAATGCTACAGAGATGAATGGTGAAATTCATGTCAATTGTGAAGTTTATTTTTTCTTTAATTCACATCAAATAGAATGCTGATCATAAAATACCAGGATGAATTGATAGGCTACGGAGCAGGGAAAAGCTTTGTATAGCATCATTAATATGCTTTTTGAACAAGGGAAGCACATTTTGATTTTACTCAAGGATTAGCTTATCATGTAGTCACCCTTGTCCTTCTGGTCTTAGTATTTGATTTCTCAAATTCTACTACTTTGATAGAATAACTTGACCACAGTGGCATTTTAATCAATCATTAATGCTAGAACCACTTTTCTTTCAAATCTTAAGTCCTTACTTTCATTTAATAATGTTTAACTTATATGGGATCATAGTAGTCTGCTTGGACTGTCATAATAAAATACCAGAGATTGAGTGGCTTAAGCAACAGAAATTCTTTCTTCACCGTTCTGAAGGTTGGAAGTCCAGGGCATGTTGAACTCCTGCCAGGGATTCTTATTCTTGATTTTCACACAGCCCCCTTCTTTCTGGAGCTCACAGGGTCCTTTTCTGTGTGCGCCCATCCCTGTGTTTTAGTCTTAGTCTTCTTAGTCTGAACTGACTTAGGTCCTGCCAATATAATCCCATTTAATCTCAGCTATCTCTCCAGACCGTGTCTTCAAATGTAGTCACAGGTTGAGGCGACAGGAAATACAGCTTCATCATAAGAATTTGAATATAAACACAACTCAGCTGTAGCAAGGACTCTTACAAATTTTATTTTTTATAGAAACCTTAGAGAAACACCCAGTGGTCTCATTTTGTAAATTTATTGATTCATTAATTCGATAAATATTTACTGGGTATTTAGTAAGTGCCAGTCAATGGGCCGGAACCCTAAAATGTAACAGTGAAGAATGCAGGCAGATACCTGCTGTGGGGGGAATCTAGGTCCGAGTGAAAAAAGACAGACAAGTAAGTAATTGAATAAATACAACCCTGCCAGACTCTGAGAAGAGCAGAGCAAGATAATACATATCACACAGTTCCTTTTATATGACAAATCTGAAACATAAATAATTTAAAGAGCAAGTGAAATAGGAAATAGGGAGCGGACTGATCTTTTGCAGGTGAGAAAGGGATGGGGGGAAGAGGGGCAGACCGAGGGGAGCGAAGGGAAAGTAAAAGGATCTAAGATGTGGCATGTAAATATCACAACCGTCTGTGGTGAATGTATTCATAAAGTATTACAAACATGTACTAATAAAATATATGGCAAATAGAAGAAGTTGAAAGCAGAAGCATAAATGCTTAGTAACCTTTTAAAAAGAATGCACACAGTGATAGGACTGGACGCAAAACGGGTAGTGTCCGAGAGCACCAGCAGAGAGGGCCTCCTGAGCGGGTGACGCTTCCTGGTTAAAACCTGAGGGAAGATTTGTACATGCAAACGACTAGCGAGAGGAGAGAGCCCAGCCAGAGCGGGAAGGAGCTGCCCGCCGCCCGCCCGCCCGCCCGCCCGCCCGCGGAGGGCGCCCGGATGCCAGGCAGGCCGGCGGGCGGGCGCGTGGTCCCGGCGTGCGCTTCAGGCCCGGCGTCAGCGGGACGCGGGAGCCGGGAGGGACGGGCTCCGGCGGCGGGCGGCTCGCGGGAGCGCGGTGCGGGGCCTGCGCGGCGCAGGACGGGCGCGCAGAGCAGGGGAGCAGGGGCGGGGACGCTGGGGCCTCGGGCGCGCTGGCGCCCGCCTGGGTGCACTGCCACGAACGCGGAGGAGGAGGCGCCCTCTGCCGCGGCGCGCGTTCTCACACCGGAGTGTAAGCAGGTCTAGAAAGAGCGGGGCACCTGCTGGCCCGTGATGAGAAGATGTGGAGCAGCCTTTCATTCACGCTTTCAAATCCGCAGCAGAGGCTTTCTCAGTCGGGGAGGAGGCACGAGGAAGCGCACAACTCAGTACCAGCGTTCTCAGAAAGCCGCGTGAAAGGTGCAGGAGATCGGTTCTTTCACTTTTTCAGAATGATTAATCACTTCACAGTTTCCTAAAAAGTTATGCTCATTGTGAAACAACTGAGGAAACGCGCAAGCAAAGGAGAAAAGCAGATTTTTTCCTTTACAAATTACAACTATTAACAGTCAGTGAATCAGTGAATATTACATCAGGGCTCTCTCTCTCTCTCTCTCTCTCTCTCTCTCTCTCTCTCTCTCTCTCTCTCTCTCTCTCTCTCTCTCTCTCTCTCTCTCTCT
>PVKN010037127.1:0-11306 GCA_004027915.1 Capromys pilorides
GTTCAGAACCACTCGAAACGTAGATCTGGAACTGGTCACCGAGGCCCGGGTGTGTTCTGGCCCCTGCTGGGACGGCTAGATCAGCAGCGGTCACTGCTGGGACTGCCGGATCACCGGGGCAGGCAGCTCGTTGGCCCGTTTCTCCTTACTGAAACACGACACCCACCACCCACAACTTCAAGGAGGGAGTTGGCTCCAGGTGGGAGAGCTTTAGTCCGCAGTTGGAGGGCTCCAAGAGGAAGGCACAGCAGAGTGACATGGGAGAAGAGTTGTCCCTGGCAGGCAGGAAGCTGCGGAGAGGAACTAGGGGAAAGGGAGGGCAACAGATCTCCTCGGGCCACGCCCCCAGGGTCCCACCTCCTCCCAACATCGTATTTAGTTATAAACTCATCAGTGGACCACTCGCTGATGGGTACCATGTCCCCACGATCCAGTCACCTCCCCAAAACCCGTGATGCGAGCGGGAGGCTTTGAGAGGGCCTGTAGACCTAAATGTGGCTCAACCCCTGCAGGAAGGTTGTCCCATTCCAAAACACAAACAAGGCAGGGCTCTCGTTCCTCATAGGAACTCTCTACTTTTCCACAATGGTTATCCAGATACAAACTGTCAGAACATCTAAGAACTTCAGCTCCTCCAAGCTCTTGCCCCTGGAGCTTGATTGCGTTAATGCCCCTGTTAATGTTAAGTATTGTTTCGCAATTTTAATTGCAGATGTGAAGGAGTGGCAGCATATTTTTTCTCAGTTGTCCATTTCAGTTTATTCATATTTTTCAAATTCATTCATTTCTCCTTTCTTTAGTTCAAGTTACTATAATTTCTGCTAGGCTATTGCTATATCTACCTCTAGACATCAGGCCAGAGTAACTCTCTCAAAATACCACCAAGACGTCATTCTCTATCATGAGATCTTAAAGTAACTCTCTACCAATATTTAGTCTTCTTGTTATGACTTATAAGGCCCAGAATGCCATGTAGGGCTCCCCTCTTGGAAACCCCTCCTTGTCTTCTGCCACGTGAAGACACCCTCTCGTGCTGCTCCCTCAGCTCTCTCCGTGGTCTGGTATCACCACAGTTACCAGAAATCTTTCTTGAGAAAGCAGGCCAGGAAACCCGTTTCAAGTGATCAGAGTGAGCAAAATTCACATACCTCAGAATGGTCAAAGAATCAAGAAAGACAACCACTGTCCACCTAATTTTAGCCTGTAGACTCCTTTGGCCTTCAAGGGTAGAGTGGGAAACATAGCCACAAGAACAAAATGAGCAAGGTGGGAAACCTAGAAATCAAATTAAAGAAAAATGAGGATTTAAAAATAAGAATAGTGACAATAGGAACAACAATGACAAAATACAGCTTGTATGCCAAATGGTGGTATGGGCAAAGCCCACAAGCTGAGTCACAGCACCACCAGCAATCTAGAAATGCTACAATCTGGAGAGGTCTGGCCTTTTTTAGGATCCTGTAATTAGCTCCAGGTCTAAAGCTAGATGATAGGTGTTGATCTGAATAGAGAACCAAAATGAGAGAAAACAAAGTTTGTATTTATTTCTGGAAAGTAAGCACTGTGATGAAAAAGGAAGGAATGGAGTTGTTTAGAAGAGTACATGAAAATCTAATGCGAAGAAAAATTCCATTCATCAAAGTCTCTACCAGGGAAACCCTTGCATTCATCTTGGAATCAATGCTTTGATTAGCAACTGCTCGTTACAGCTAGGACTCGCCCACAGCCTGCAAGCACATGCTCAGGAAACAAGAATAGGTAGCTGAAGTGCTCTGCACAGTAGAAAGAGGAGATGCTTAAAGACCTTTTCAAAAAAGAAAGAAAGAAAGAAAGAAAGAAAGAAGGAAGGAAGGAAGGAAGGAAGGAAGGAAGGAAGGAAGGAAGGAAGATCCTAAAAGCAACAAGAAAATAGGTATGTTATATGGTCAAGTCGCAACCGCAAAAGAGCTCAAGTAAAACATTAATTAAAACCCCATTTGGACCGTTGTGTATCTAGGCTTCCTCAATGCTTTGAAAGAAAACTACAGGGTAAGCAAATGTTTGCAAAAGTTTAAACTCACATCTCCTTAGAGTCAGAGACTCAAACGCCTTTGGAGACCTCTCACTCCCTGAGTCTATGACATTTCATGGAATCAAGAACATGATTGGGCCTGAAGAACTATAATAAAAACAAACATTGCATGTAATTATAATACCCAAAAGTGCCTACTTCACCTCTTTTGCTGCTTTGCTTGTATTTTTTTTTTTAGCTAAAGAGCTTCAAACTGCAAATAAGCATTTAACAAAAAAAAGATCTTAGGTTCTTGAGGTAGAAAAAAGCAAATAACCTGGGAGCATGATTCGCTTCCAAGTCGACACTTTTGACGGTGCTACCACTTCTTTGACTCAACAAGTCCTGCTGCGCCACTTGCTGCTATCTGTGGGAACAAAGTTCTGAGGGAACAAAGATGAGAGAAACATGAGCTTTGCTTTTGGAAAATTCATAATCAAGTTGGGGAATAAAAATACAAATAAACAGTGCTGGGGCAGTAGCTCAGCAGCATAAGCTCCTGTCTGGAAAGCATGGGGTGCAGAGTTCAATTTCTGGTACCACAAAAAAGTACAGTGAATAACCCCAAGGAGGAGACAAAGGCTGAGATGAAGTTACATTAAAATGTTACTTATTAAGAAAGACTTATTTTCCTCAAAAAGCTGGGATTAGAGGTTCTATATCCTTATTTGATATTTTTCCAAAAGAAATCATTATACCACAGTGATATATGTGCACCCATGTTTATAGCAGTGCAAGTTACCCATGGCTAAATCTTGGAAACAACCCGAATGTCCATCAACTGAGAAATGGATAAAAAAAGATGTGGTATTTTTATACTATGGAGTACTATTCAGCTATAAAAAAGATAAATTTGAGGTTTTGTAGGTAGATGGACGCAACTAGAGACTATATTGGTCAGTGAAATAAATCAGACCCACAGATGCAAACATCCTATTGTCTCGCTAGTGTGAGAGCCTGAAAGAATAATGAAAAGCTGAAAGGTAATGAAAAGCTAATTAGAAGCAATGAAAGGTAATTAAAAGTAATGAAAAGCTGAAAAGGAAAGAATTTGTTCAATGGGAAAGAAAAACTGGGATAAGGAAAAGGACAAATGAAAGAAGGGGAAAAGATGTGTTTGGGCATCTATGCAGGATAGTGTGGGTAATTCACTGCCTGTTTCTGCTGGTCTTTTGAAAGGAACAGTTAATGCTTAAAATATTTTTCTTTTTATTCTTATTATTTTTTCTTTCGAATTTCTTACAACTTTCAGTTATTGTTTTATTTTGTTTTTTCTTTAAATCAATCTTGCACATTTAGCTGATAACATAAACTAAACTGAAGCTGATAACATGAACAGCAACCACTGTTGAATTCCTATTACTTTTTTTTTAGTGAAATTTTGTATCATTTCTAATGCTGTTTTTTCTATCATTATTTGGTATTCTTTAAAAAATAAAAAAAAATCAAGTCTTATTGAAGACAGACAAAGATAAGTGCGTTACAAACTTCAAGCATTTTATTTGTGGTACTATCATATCATGACATTTTTTCATATCATAATAGGACCCTTTATGAACCCATGTTTATGAAAACAAACAACAAAACTAAGACAATAGATGACAAAGGAGAACACAAGACTGAGAAAACAAGAAGTTGGATTGTCACACCGAAAGGATCACCAAACAGGTTGTCAGGTTATTTCTAGTGTAAGCCAGGGGATGGCCTCACGATCCCAGAAATCCAATAGGGTCGGAAGGCCCCGAGGCAGCTTCCCCCAACCCCACAGCACAGCTTAATTTTGGTCTGTTAAAATCACTTTACGATGAACATCAAATACAGGAGATCATAATAGGGCAGCTTGCCGACTTCTCAGCCTGGTGCATGTGGATCTAAGATACCTCGGACTCTGTGATGACAACTGGAGGGAAATGACAAGTGGAAACGTACACCTCCTTTGCCCCACTCACTAAGCCCAGGGCTGCCGGCTTGACCTTGAGACTCCGAGACCTCTCTAAGGACCGCGCTTCTATGTCACTACTGTTCCGTGACCCTAACCTCTGCTCTTCCTACCAAAAGATTAATCCCAGCTGGGTGCAAAGTGATCTCCTTTCATTTAAAATAACTGAGTAACACCTGAAGAGATCAACGAGAGGAAACAATGTTATTTAGTGGTCTGAAAGCGTAGCCGAGCCTGCTTTCCTAACTAAAACTGCATTGTAATTAATATGTGGAACTACATTAGCTAGAAATCACTTGCCTGTTGCCTTTGCTAAGCTCACTCAGCAAAAACTGGCATGGGGGAGAGAATACACTGGCTTAGAAATGATGTGTGCTGAAAGATGTTTAAATTAAATGCTCTGAAGAAACAGAAACATATTTTTAAGAGAGAAAAGAGTAGTTACAAAGAGTGTCATATGGAAATATCTGACATTTGAACAGCCAGTGCTTGAGGAAAGAAAGCCAGCTCTAAAGACAAAATGCAAAATAAAAGCGTTAACTGAGATTACGCTTGCCTTGAATTGCATGCCCAAGGGGTGATCAGGAGAGCAGCCACCCCCTGAGTGGGTGTCAGCCACTTCAGCTGGGCCCAGCCCGTCTCTGTGTTGGCTGTGGCTGTTAGAGAAGCCGCTTTACAATAAATACTGTAATCTTGCAATTGTGCATAGTGCTACGATTACTCGTTGCAATAAGTAATCTGTTTCAAGTGTCTGATTGTTTTTCACCTTGTTAATAGAATCATCATACTCAAAGTCAGAGGAATTCCTTTCAACAAAGCGCTAGGGGCCGCGAGACACAGCTCCCTTCTTCCCTGTGGTCACCTCTTCCCAGGAACCCCCCAAGCAAGACTCCCTGTGTGGTACAATTTCCAGGAGAAAAACAAAAGCAGGAAGAGCCAGGAGGTCAAGGCTGGAACCCAGGCAGGTGAGGACCTCTCGCTGTTCTCTCTCAGCTCCACAGGTGAGCTGCACAGGCGACTCTGCAGCACCAGCCCGCCCTCCGCCTCTGCCCGCCTCAGCCTCTTGCCTTTGCCCCTCGGGCTTCACCAACACCCACTTGTCGTGGGTCACACAAACCAGGCCCCGTGAAATCCACTCAATTTCCTAAAGCGCCACCACGTCCCCCTTGGCTGGTCCAGGCCTGCCCTTCAGCCACACCAGGTTCTCATTACGTCCCAGTAATTCCTGGAGGATGGAGTCCTATCCCAGATGTTCACCCTTTTTATATTTTCTCTTCAGTACGACTGTCTTCTCAGATCAACCACAGAGCTGGATAAGCACAAGCACGCCTATTGCGCTGCCACTGGTGTCCGCACAGGGCCATCAGCTAAATGAATGGGCGTGATGTTTGCAAACCCTCATTTAGCTATTTATTTAACACTAGCTGGCAGGAACTTCCTAAGCAGTGAGCCAGAGGTGGCAGGTGAGGAGGAGATGAGGGAGCGGGGGAGGGGAAAGAGAGAAAAGACGGGAAGTAAGGGAAGGCAGCGGAGAAACAGAAGGGAAAGAAGGAAGGAAAAGAAGATCTCAGGAAGCCCTGTGCGGGGTTTTTTTTTTTTTTTTTTTTTTTTTTTTCTTTCTTTTTGAAGATTTTATTTTATTCTAAAAAGTAGAAACAAAACCAACAGCAAAAGCAAAAACAGCTCAGCGATGGGGTTCGCTGGCCTCGTCCTCCCCCCACCATGCTGAGACAGCGACTGAGACTGGCCCTGGTGGGGCAGTGATGCACACCTGTAATCCCAGGGCTTGGGAGACTGAAACAGGAGGATTGCTAGGAGTCGGGTCTGTGTAGTGAGACCCTGTAGACCCAGTACTAAACACGCTAAAAAAAAGAAAGTAATATACAGCAATACATGTGGTACATACTTTCAAAACAAGAATAGCAAATTGATAATCATTGTTATATTGCATATTTTTATCATCAAATATGTTGCTCAGATTAACAGATATAGGTTTGCAACACTGAACAAATAATTGAACATTAATGCTTGCTGTCAATAAACCTCAAATAAATTTTAAAATAATAAAGTAAAAAGGTCAAGAAAGCCCTGTGTTTTTAAGGAGAATGATCAGGCATTTTGGGGCAGCTGGGTGAGTGCGGCATATGTTTAAAAGATCGGAAAAGAGATAGTCATGAAAGAGAAGAAAAGCAAAGGATAGTTTTACAACCACTCATTAAGCCATACACATTCATTTGGCAGTTTTAAGAAAATTAAAAGGATTCAAGCCAAGAGAAATGGGATTGGGAAGATTTGTGGAAGAATTTTCTTATAATTATAATAATTACTATATTTGGTATTAATTATATTTTTATGTTATGGGTGGGGGAAATAGCTCAGTAGAATTAGCGCCTGACTGGCAAGGGCAAGGTCCTAAGTTCAATCCCCAGTACCACACATGCGCACACACACACACACACACACACATACATACACATACATACATACGCACACTAAGATATGCGCTACTTTCTATGTCCAGAGCATTGTGCTAAGCATTTAGATGCCATTTAAGTCACATAGTTCAATGGGTAGCTTTAATAATCATTTCATAAATGAAGAAACTAATGCTTAGAAGGGTCAAATCACTTACTCAACATCACAAAGCCAAATTTTCTTTGTCTTACTTACATTTCACTCATTACTAGGACAAGATACCAAACATCCAAACTTAAGGAAGAAAAGGTTTATGTAGCTCACAGCTAGTGGAGCTTTCAGTCCACACTCGACTGGCTCCAAGGCAGAGCGGAACATGGCGGAGGGCAGCAGTTCATGGCAGCAGAGAACAGCAGAACAGCAAGAGCAGATGGAAAGAGCAGCAGCAAGGATGGCCACAGAGAGCAAGGCTGTCTCCCTTATGTTGCCTTCAGGCTATCTGCCCCAGGCTGGGTGTGGCACTCACACCCATAATCCCAGCATCGCTTACACCCATAATCTCAGCACTGGATCACGAATTAACCTCACAGACTCTAGAAATCTGCCCCGTCACTGCATGAGGCTTTGGGGGGACAACTAGACACAAACCATAACACTCTTGCATATGTGAGCAACCAAAGTGATCAGTAATTTCACTGAAATTCCCCACCACTGTGCACAAACAGGCATGTCCAAACAGCCACTGTTCTAGAAAGAGCTGCCAGGAGTATTGTCTTGTTACAAAGAATATCACCTCCACCCAGCAACAATTCCCACCCAAAATGAAATGATGCCCTTGCTGAGATTCTGGTTAATTGTAAATGAATCATGACTACTAGAATTTTTCTTTTAAATTCATCCCAAAATGTCCTTTTGGCAGGTATTGCTATCTTCCAGTAATTTGCCAAGATGACTAACACAAAGCACAAGAGGAGGGGAACCCAGTATATACTTTCCAGGCCTTTTAGAAAACACGGGGTGGTTCCTTTGGCCACATACATTCGAATCTACCAAAAGGGTGATATCGTAGACGTCAAAGGAACAGGTACCGTGCAAGAAGGAATGCCTCACAAATGTTACCATGGTAAGTGGGAAGCGTCTACAATGTTACCCAGCATGCTGTTGGCATTGTTGTAAACAAGCAAGTGAAGGGCAAGATACTTGCCAAGAGGATTAATGTGTGTATTGAGCATATTAAACACTCAAAAAGTCGTGATAGCTTCCTGAAATGTGTCAAGGAAAATGATCAGAAAAAGAAGGGAGCCAAAGAGAAAGGTACCTGGGTTCACCTGGAGCGCCAGCCTGCCCCTCCAGAGAAGCGCACTTTGTGAGGACCAACGGGAAGGAGGCTGCGCTGTTGGAACCGATTCCCTAAGAGCTCATGGCGCAAACTGGGGATGTGGCTCTGCCATTCAGCACCCAGTTGGCAGCTTACGTGTTCTAGGTCCTACATAAAAATAAAATCATCGGCTGCAAGGGTGGTTTTCTTAGTTGAAGAGGAATGTGACGCCTTCTTAACTCAGAAATATTTGCAGCACCTTTTCCCTGTGGCTAGCAGTTGTGTCTGGTCTTTACTCTTCAGTGGTTGTCTTGCTGAAAGGCATTGCTGAGGTATTGTGCAGGTGTATACCCAAATATTCAAATATTTATAAAATATTTATATTGCATTGAAGATCCTGTAAATCATCTTGGGGAAAAGATGTATCAACATAAATGGAAGTCACTTCAGAAAGAAATAGAAGCCATTTCAGTCAAATAAACTGTTTAAACAAACAAAAAAAAATCTCCCAAACTATTAGGGAAAAGATTTATAAAACAAAATTGAAGTTATGTTTAACATTATTCAGATCTCGCAATAACATTTGGAATTCACCAACCATAACTCATCTCCATGAAAATTAAAATAAAATTACTTAGCAAGCTTAACAAACGTAAAAATCTATTCCCGTTTGCTAGGATGGTGAGCAGGAAGGACGCTCCGTGGTGAGTCACTCACTGGGTGCTCCCGGTTTCGGACAGCCCACTCCGTTGAGAAGCCCACTTCTTTTAAGTCAGTGCTACCCACATTACACTTTAGTCATCGTTTTGCTAATCTAAAAGTTCAAATCTTCATGTTTAGTGACTTTCTTAATTCTACTGTTAAAATCCAATTCCTACAGGTCTTGGAATAATTGCCTTTGTAGAATTCAATAATAAAACTTCTTCAGCCTTTGAACATCAACATTAAAAGTAATCATAAGCACTAATGAGCAATGAAGCTATAAGACAAGAATCAAATGTTTTAAGTGTTGTCATCCATTTATTGTCAACTCACTTCACAGTGTGTTGTGATTTTGTGACTCTGTTCTGTCATCCCTTGTTGAAATTGTGCCTGATGACTCTGCTGTCGGAGGACTCAAACCACGCTGCCCCCCGTGCTGCTCCTCCCAGAGGAAACCCTCTTCCCTGACTGACAGCCATCAGTAATATAACTGTCTTGTATTTTTTTCCTTTTCCCTTTCTTCCTTTCCCTTTTCCCCCACCCTAATTCTTTTTTCCTTTTGAACAATTTCTTCTCATTTCACAATATCTATTGTGCATTTTGGACCTTATTCACTCTTGCAGTTCTTCACACCAGGGAGCAAATACAATGTTTACACATTGAGTCTGATTTGTTTCATTTAAAAGTATGGTTTCTAGTTGTACCTATTGACCTACTTTTAAAAAGTCTCAAGTTTATCCCTCTTTATGGATGAGGAGTATCCTATTGTATAAAAGGATCACATATTTTTAACTGTTCCTCAGTTCATGGGCATTTGCTGTTTCAGAGATCTGGCTATGACAAATTGCACTGTTATATACATGGGTTCACATATATCACTGTGGTATGGTGCTTTTAATTCTTCTGGGAAGATGCTCAGAAGGGGAATAGCTGATTTGAATGCAATATTTAATCCTAGTTCTTGAGGAAGCTCCATACTGGTTTACACAGTGGTTGCATTGGCCTGCACTCCCACCAACCATGGAGAAGGGTTCCTTTTTCCCCATAACCCCTCTAGTGTTTGTTATTAGTTGATTTCTTGATCTTTTATCATTTCACAGAACACAACTGTTTGACTTTTGATGTCCTCTACAATCAGTGCCCTATGGAGAGGAATGCCGCATGCTCTGGGGAAGCCGAGGCTTGGGGAAGCTTGCAGGTTGGCTACAGTGGACTTCGGTGCCAGTATGGAGACCACGTTAGCGTTTGCTTTTCTGGGATGTTCTCTTGGCATGACTGTCTTTAGGCATCTGACTCAGTCCAAAACTCTGACCACCTGTGATAATTTCAGAGGAAAGGGTGTGTACTCGGCCCAGCATCCAGTTCTCCAGAAATGAACTGCAGACATCGCCGTACAGCAAAAACTGACAGGAGCAATTGGGCCACTCTAGCAATAACAATAAGGTCAGAAACAATAATAACGTCAGAGACAAACTGGATACTGACACGCCGTAAGAGCCAATAAAAGCTATCATCCTACAACCCTTAACAAGAGAGAAGAGACAGAGACTGGTAATTATAATATAGACCCAAAGACAAAGCACATAATGACATACAATAAATATCTACTGAATGTTACAACTCTATCACTGTTAGCAATAGGAAAGAATTTAACAATAATACCACAGAGCTAATTAAATATCTAAGAATTAGTAATACTTAATAGCCCTACTCAAAGATGGAGGGAATGGAGAAGAAAATATAAGAAGAAATTTTTAAAAAATAAAGAAAAGGAAAGTGAAAAGGAAAAGAGAATGTGATAAGGGATCCTGCTACAGAGTGACAGAAGAGGAACAGAATTAGATAAAGCCCACAGAAAATAACAACAAAGGGAGAAAAAAAGAATAAAACAAAGAAGTAGAAAAAGGAACTTCCTCCTCTACCCAAAAAAATAACCAATAAAGAATAAAATAAATACATTATTTTTAAAAATCCCTCATGGTTTTCAGTGGCTGGCTTCTTTCCAGGATCTGCGGTACTGGAACCCGCCAGACATGGGGTTAGGGACAGAGGGCCACTACTAAAACTTCTTTTGTTTCCACAGCCACTTTTTTGCATTTGAGTGGTGGTTCCTGCCCGCCCTTTCCTGCTAGATATAGTCAACCAAATGGTGCCACCCCCCCCACCCCCACCCCAGTGCTGCAGTCACTCCAGATGCTCCACTTCCACATTCCGCGTGCCCCAACTCTTGGCTTTCTCCACCTAGCTTTATGGCCTGTGCTTTTATTAGGTGTCTTTCCTCCTGCGGAGGCCCCTCTGTCTGTATGTCTGTATACCCCAGGCTTTGGCAACCATCCAAGCCGGCGCATATCCTTGATCACATCCGCAGACGGGGAAAGCTAACAGACCAGCAAGCTCTGAGCTGAATATGGGGTGGGTGTGTCCACCAGTCCACTGGACATAGTGACAGAATTTTCCACCCTGGCCTTGCAAAGCCACACAGTCTTGCATCTCAACTCAGAAGGTAGGACCCCTGTACCCTTTTCAGCTTAAGCCGAAAGCTCTCAGGAGTCTACATCTGCCCTGTTCCCTCTTCACAACTGTCGCTATGGCCGTCTCCCACCCCGTTACTATGGTAGGGGGGCATCAGAAACACTGAAGCGTGTTTTACTTCTTTGTTTAGAATCAGATGGCTATAGTTGTGTGGTTTCGTTACTGTATCCTCTATTTTATTCCACCAGTCTACGTGTCTGGTTTTGTGCTAATACCATGCTGGGTTTGTTACTTTGGCTTTGCAGGAAAACCTGAAATTGAGTACTGTGGTATCTCCAAGCTTGCTCTTTTTGCTTAGGGATTGCTTTAGCTTGATATTTTCTGTTTCCACATGCATTTTTTTCCATATG
>PVKN010037128.1:0-11303 GCA_004027915.1 Capromys pilorides
CTTTTATGGCAGTATATGATTGGATTTTTTGTCTACTCTAAAATCTCTGCCTTTGAATCGAGGCATTTATAACTTCTACATCTAATGTGATTATTAATACTGGTATGCTACTGCTTAAATCTAAATATCTTGGCATTATTCTTTGTTGACTCTTTTTCTGTCTCTTTTGAGATTTATTGAATAATTGTTAAGATTCCCTTTTATGTCTTATTGACTTAACAGCTGTCATTATTTTTGTTCTTGTTGTTATCCTGCTAATTGCTTCAAGGTTCATAGTATACAATTTAAAATATTCCTGTCTAGGGTTGCCCAAATAGCTCAGTGGATTAAAGCACCTGCAAGCAGGCACAGGGGCCAGGGGCTCAATCCCTGGGCCTGCCGTGCCATCCCCACTCCTGGGGGGCGCTGAGATGGCAATTGAGACTGGGCTTGGTGGCGTGCACCTGTAATCCCAGTTCTTGGGAGGCTGTAAACAGGTGGATCACTATGAGTCTGATCTAGTAGTGAGACCCTGAGCACACTATAGACCCTTCCCTAAAATATAAAAAAAAAAAGAATAAATAAATAAAATAAAGCATTCCTGTCAAATATTACCAACAAGTAGTATCATACTTCAAGTATAGTATTAGAACTTTGCAAAGTATGGTTCCATCTTCCAGCTTTTATGATATTAGCATACATCTTATGTGTAATCATGCTATAGTTATATGTGGATAAGTACAAATAAGATGAACTCAAGGTACATTGCTATTACTTTGATGTAACCAGTCAATTGAACTTTTAAAAAGATTTAAATAATCAAACACATATTGACCCATGCAGTTACCGTTCCCAGGACGCTTGCCTTTTAGAGATGTAGACTTGTTTGTCATCTCCTGCTGGATAAACTGTGTCCTTTACTATTTCTTACAGTACGGACCTTACTGATAATGAACTCTTTCAGCTGTATTATGTTTGTGTTGTAGGCAGCCGAATAAGGTGGAATATAGGCAGTCAGACAGGGCCAGGCCCTCAAGGAGACAGCACGGAAGACAAGATAACCTCACAACTGTGAGAGAGATGGATGTTGCCACTGTGGGCCAAACCTAACGGCCAAAAATCAAACAAATGCTTATCTCCCTAAAGATGAGCATCTGGGATTAATCATCACCTTGAGGGAGCCAGGAAGAGTCACTAATCCAACCTCTACCGGCTTCTGGATAAGCTCCTATTCTATATTCATTCCTGCTTGCAATATGATTTGCTTTCCTAATTGCTCCTGGATTTAATCAATTTTACCTGAACAATGGTATTTGTAACCTTATTGGTTGACCATAGTTTTGTCCCATCTCTTGCCCACCTAAGTGAGTTCCCATGTTCTCCACCTTAGACTTGCCTCACCATGTGGCTTTTCTCTATAAAAATCCCTGGGAATAGTAGCTTTCAGGGGCAACCCACTCGGGTCCCCCTTCTGTCCTTCTCTTGGTCAGAAACTTTTTTTTCCTCCAAGAAATATTCTGCTCTTAACCTTCATTTGTTCCTAAAATTCATTTTCTGGTTTGAGAGAACACAAACTCATCCCAAGTATTTTTCACGTTGGGAGTTTAATTCCCTTCTGTCTTTAGAAAAAGCCTTTATTGTGCTTTTAATTTTGAAAGATGTCTTCCTGGGATAGGGTTTTATGATGATTCATTTTTATTTCATTTAAAAGTGTTACAAGGTTGTTTTACCTAAATTGTGTCTGGTAAGAAATCTGGTGACATCTCTCCAATGCTTTATAATATCTCTTTCTACAGCACAATTAAATATTTTCCCTTCATTATTTATTTTAGGCTAGTTAATTATGTTGTGTCTTGGTATATTTCCTTTTTGCTTCTTGTGATTATGATACTGAGACTTGAGGGTTTAACAGTTCATACTTATCAACAAAACTTAGAAAATGATTTGCCATAGTTCCTTCAAATAGTTTTTTCTTTCCTCCATTTTACCTCTCTTTTGATTGTTGTAGTTGAACATATATTGGGCTACTTGTAGTTCTCTCACGGTTTACTGATACTCAATTATTTTTAAAATTCTTTTTTCACTATTTCACTTGAATAATTTCTCTTGTTGTTCATATTTAGTAACCTTTTCTCCTGGAGTATCTAACCTGCCACTAACCGTATGCAGGATGCCTTTCACTTTAGACATCATTGCTTGCATCTCTGGAAGGTCATTTTAAGGCCTTCTTATGTACATCTTTCATGTCTTTATTTCACTTGCTGGCCATCCAGGACACAGTGATAGTGCTGTTTTAATGCTCTTTTCTGGTAATTTAACCCTTCTGCCAGTTAATGGCTGGCTTTGGTTGGTTAGTTTTTATCTTCCCTGTCAGTTATACTGTCCTTCTTATTGCATGCTCAGTGATCTTTTACTTACTGCCAGATGCTGTGACGTTTGGCTTTTGGAGGACAGGCATTTCTGTATTCTTGTAAGCACTGAGCTGTATTCTGGGTGTGGCTGAGCTATGTGGAAACTAATCTCTTCAAGTCTCGCCTTTAGAGAGAGAGAGAATGTGTGTGTGTGTGTGTGTGTGTGTCTGTGTGTGTCTGTGTGTGTCTGTGTGTGTCTGTGTGTCTGTGTGTGTCTGTGTGTGTGTCTGTGTGCATCTTTTCTTGGTAGGATAAGAGCAGCATTTAGTTCCTGGGCAGGGCAGTCCACCAACTGAGGCACCAGTCTTGAGGTATGCCATGTCGTGCGTGATCTATGAGGTTTCCAGTTTGGCTTGCGAGGTGCAGTGCTGTGCCTGCCCTTTGAAGTGCTAGGTACGGTTCCCTCCAACACTCCATGCTGAGTTTTTCCCTGGTGTTATGGTTTATGTCTAGTGGTCTCCCCAAAGCCTCATGCAATCATGGGGCAGGGGCTTCTAGAGTTTGAGACTCACTCATGATCCACTGGGAATATGTGCTTTAGTACTGATGAGATTATAGGTCTGAGCACTTCCTAGAGTATAGGTGTAGCCTAAGGTAGATAAGCTGAGATGGAGCACCTGAATGTAATAATATGAAGAGAGACAGACTCAGGCTGTTGTTCTCTGCTCGCCTGGTTGGTCAGTTGTCTCTGTCACCATATTATTGCTGTTCCGCCACCGTGAACGGCTGCTTTCTGCCATGTGCCAGTCTGCCTTGGAGCCAGCCCAGTATGGACTGAAACCTCCAGTAACTGTGAGCTAAAGAAACCTTTCCTTCCTTCATTTTGAGTGTCAGGTATTTGTCCCAGCAGTGTGAGAAGAGTAACTAAGACATCGGGGCTCTGGTAGCTTCCACAAGCACACACAGCAGCCAGCACGCTGTGCAGCCGTCAGCAGAGTGCTTTCAGGAGTCTGTGTGTGCGTCCAGAATTTCCTTTCTCTACAGAGCTGCTTTTTCCTGGACCTCTGTTCTGCCAGCACTGGGTATGTTGCTCTCTTCAGGCTATCAGAGCCATTTCTTCAGCTGAGAGGATCAGCCAGTATTCTCTTGGTTCTTTCCATGTTCTGTGGCAGCTCACTGGGGCAGTCAGCAGCCTTCCCTAACTGTTTAAAAGAGTGGTTTCTTAAAGACCTCTGCCCTTGAGTGCCTGATGTCCAATCTCTGAAAAGATGTGTTGTATACCTTGTCTGGCTTTACTTTCTTGTTGTTTATTCAAGGGACTAAATCTGATACTTGGTATTCCATCTTGCAAGTCAATGAAAGCCCTCTATAAAATTTTTGCTGATGAAAGCCATGAACCACCTCTCCCACGTACCCCTGTGGATGCTATCTCTGGAGTACGAGGTATTCTGTAGACTTAGCCTGCCAAATGCGCATAAGCAAGTCTTGGAATGTAGAAGTAAAAGCTTTGTTTCTTTTACATCTGCTATTTTTTCTGGCACCCACAAGGGTCATGGAAATGTGCTTGTCCCAGTCTATTCTCAGAAAATGTCCGTATCAACGGTTTCTTGACCATTAAGTGATTCAGCTCAGGACATTGACTTTTTACCCTTCCTGGTCTGCAAGCTCCATCCTATTCCTGGAGCCAAATGCTCAAGCACTTTCTTGATGGCCGAGGCTTGGCTCACGTTGTGTGCTCTTGCGCACAGGAGCTCTGGCGGTAGCTCCTCGATTGCCTACCTGCAAGGTGTCACCAGAGGAAGCAGCTCATCCTGCAGCTTTGGAGTCACAGGTGAGGTGTGGCTCAGTAAAGCTTTAGTACCGTGATTTTTCTGCCTGATCAAAGGAGAATCAATGTGCAGAGGACACTGGAAAACAGGGAGTCACAACAGTGATCTAAGGAACTACTGAATCATAGCAAAGAAATACCACAAGAGATTTCTTTTAAAGTAAGTGAGAAGCCGTGTGGACACCTTCATGCAGTCATTTCCCACCTTAAAAATGTTGTCTTGTAAGCAATGTTTGTAGTCTTATTAAATATATGTGGGACAAGTTTACTGCCTACACATACAGTTTTGTTTTGTTATTGTTTGTTTTTTATATTTAGGACATAGTCTACAGGGTGTACAGGGTCTCACTATGTAGCTTGGACTCATAGTGATTGTCCTGTTTTCAGCCTCCCAAGCACTGGGATTACAGATGCGCACCACCATGCCCCCTCATAATCAACATCTCAGCATGCATGGCAAGCCTGCAGTCAACCCCCCCACCCCCTGCACTTTGCCTAAGCAGGTGCCTTAGTCTGCTGTGTTATTTGGTCAGTTCTAATATCTTTTTTCCTAATATCATTTTAAACCATTATACATGAGCTGCAAAGGAAATTTAAATTGTTTA
This sequence comes from Capromys pilorides, assembly GCA_004027915.1. NCBI lineage: Eukaryota > Metazoa > Chordata > Mammalia > Rodentia > Capromyidae > Capromys > Capromys pilorides. The sequence continues at coordinate 4,764 of PVKN010037128.1, forward strand.
AAACAGGCCCAAGCAGTCTTTAAAATCAATAACGCTGATGTAGCGGCCATTCTGCAAAAGATGTCACTTGAGCCTCACTTTTGACTTTAAAGCACTTTCTACCTCCTTCTGTCTCAACATTTATGGCTGTTTGCCTGAAAAGATGTGAAGGTATGGCTTGTCTAGTGCTTGTTGTGGAGAAATTCAACATCTCTGACATGTTTATTGTATTACCAGGCTCTGATAAATGCTTTTTTATAGGAGTATGGTGAGACATTACAATGACCATGGGCTTTACTTAGTTTATATATTAGAAATCTAAGACTGGAGGACCCACAAACTCAATAAAGAATAAAGCTAGAATTCAATCCAACTTTATCCGTATTGAAGACCATGTTCGTTCCATTTTGCTATAGTCCTTCCAAATACTGTTTTAAGTTAACCATGCTTTTCTAAGACTAAACCATATAGAGTACCTTCTATTTAAAGAACAACCTTTGGGCCAGCCAAATAGCTCAGCAGACTAAAGTACCTACAAGCAGGTGTAGGGTCTGGAGTTTCAATACCCAGGCCTGCCATGCTAGCCCCACCCCCAGGGTGCACTAAAACAGCTTTTGAGACTGTGAGTGGTGGTGCGTGCCTGTAATCCCAGCTGTTGGGAGGCTGTAAACAGGTGGATCATGAATCTGATCTAGTAGTGAGACACTGAACACCCTATAGACCCTTCCCTAAAAAATAAAAGGAAGGAAGGAAGGGAGGGAGGAAAAGAGGGAGGGAGGGAGGGAGGGAGGGAAGAAGGAAGGAAGGAAGGAAGAAAGAAAGAAAGAAAGAAAGAAAGAAAGAAAGAAAGAAAGAAAGAGAAAGAAAGAAGAACCTTCTATCCATTGTTCAAACAATGATACAGCCAATCATGCTTAGTAATCCTAGGACTATTTTCTTAGCACAGATTTTTTTTTATATTTTAGGAAATATGAGGTTGAAATGGAAACATCTACTGAGAATAATTGTTAGTTATTACAGTGATGCTTTTCAATAAAATTATATCTTACTTAGGTCAGATTTTTCATCAAAAGTCTATGTTTCTAAGAATAAATATGCTGAGTTTTGTGTTTGTGTGAGATAGTCCAGTGTGTTGCCAATCTATTCTATGAAAGATAAGGTTTTTCACTGGGGAAGTTTAATAATGAAAACGCTTTGCCATGAGTGTGTTCTATATTGTCTTTGTATTATACGTATGCCAAAAACATAAATTAAATTTTCCTGGTTTTTTTTTAGAATACAATATTTATTGGGAAAGAAAGCTTCTGTCCAAGAGGGGGACAGAAGGGGAGTCCTAGTGGGTTACCCCTAAATTCTCCTGTTGATGAACTCCAAAGTAAGATACTTAGTCCCATCTTTAGCCTTAATGATGCCTTGAGCATTTACCTGCCCAGCTCATGACACTGACATGCCTAAGACCTGAATTTACCTTCTACTCAAAGCCATAATCATTGCTATAGAATTGCTGTGGTGACGAGGTAAATCACAATTGCGTGATTATCACTGTAAGTTGATTCTAATGGTGTGATAGCGTAGTCTGTACCAGTAAGACAGGGCCAACACGACTTGCTAATTGGTTTAGACTAACAAGTCAATTAGTTGGGAAACAAGTAAATGAGCATACTATTTTCAAATTATAAAGGACCATGTAGTACATGGAACATTTGATCTAGCAGAAAAATGCCAGTGAACCAGAAAGGCCCTCACGGTGATAATAAGTGGTGGGAAGGGAGGCAGTCTTTTGAAATTAGAAGAGCCAACCACAAAGCCTTATTGTCATTGTCATTGAGGACTTGTTCTGATTGCAGGCAGAACAGTGAGTAGGGCCACTCCGGATGACTCACATCTGAATCCAAGTCTCTGGGAAGCTGAGCCAGGAAGATCACAAGTTCAGGCCCAGCCTGGGCAATACAGTGACTTAGGAAGGTCCCGTCTTTCAAAAAGAAAAATCTTAGAGACATAGATAGTTGAGTACCAAGGCTCTGGGCTTAATCATACACCCCCATGACCAGGGCAGGAGGGAAAGGAGGGATTTGTAGTCTAATTAGAAATTAGAGGATTGGTTCAGAGCGAGCAAGAAGCACGGCAGGAGTTAGGAGCCCCATCTAAAGAAGGCCGAGTTGTCTGAGCAGGGAGCAGCAGGCTGCCTGGTCCTCCCAGCAGCTGCACCAGCTGAGACTCCAGAGCTCACCACATGCCTCTCTCCAGTGACCAACCTGGGGCTGGAGCTCTGCGGATGCCGGGTGCCTCCCACCCTGTCACCCATGGAGCTGTGCTGTGCACTGAGCGGAGCGTACGAGTACCTTGAGCGAGCGGATGTAGGCCTGCTACCCACCACGTCATCTTCTAGCCTGAGATGCCCCTAAGCTTTATCGCCTACCCACAGTGAGAAAGGATATGATCATGTTTTTAGCCCTTGAGACTTGCTGTTAGTTTTCTATTTTCTTCTCACAACTTTAATGGGCCGGTCAAGGTAGTCTCCCCCCACCAGCTCCCATTCCCAGTCATTGGCTTCGTCTTCTCGTTATCGCATTTTTTATTTGCCACACACACCAAGGAACTTGTCCTTAAGAGATGACCTCAAGGCCAAATAATCCATCTGCGCAAGTACGGACAAGAAGGGCTATAGGACTAGTTTATAGTAAATCAGAGTGACATTTCTATGATTCCACTCAAACAAGACTTTCATACTGTGTTTATATAATTTGGAAGGCACAACACAACAGAATGACAAAGATAACTTGCTTGTTACTCCATCACCCCAAAGAAAGCATTGTGCTTTGATGCGCTGCTGTTTTTATTTATATGTGTACAAAATGACTTCACACCATATAGACAAGTAGGCTTTCTCTTTTCATTTACTTAGCGTGATTGTGTGATCATCTCCCCACACATTCTAGAAATGTTTTTTTTAAATGAATGATACCAATAGCATTAACAAAAATTATAGCTCTACCAAGATAGAGGCAAGGTACGGCGGCACAGGCATGCAATCCTGGCATTCAGGAGGCTGAGGAAGGGGGATTGCTGTCAGACCAGCCTCAGTTACATAGTGAGTTCAAGGCCAGCTTGAACTACACAGCAGGACTCTGTCTCGAAGAGCAGACAAATAAAACCTCAAGAGAAAAGCGCCAGTTATGTTTATGACCCCGGCCATTGCAATCGTCCTCCGATCCCCTACCAAGCTTGACGTCCTTCTGGCTCTAAGTAACCTTCCACTCAGAGTTTCCCACAGGGAGAGGCGCAGGCAGAAGTCTCTGTCCTCAGCATTACTGTATTTCTGATTGCACCTCGGTAATATTTCTCAGTGTGTATAATAAACCACGCTGCTCTATTAATACAACACGCACGCTTTTGCTGAATAACAGTACTTCACAGGTGCAAAGTCATTACTTAATTCCCAGATTCTCTATAAGTAGCAGTGTGGGTGGCGCAAAGATGAGAGTGCGCTCAGCAAGTTACATAACCCGCTCAAGGTCACCTCTTACAGGGCGGGACAACCTTTACTGCATAGCAAAGAGAGTTGGGAGGTTTACAGGGGAGGGGGAAGAACTGAGATTTTTTTCTTTTTTGTAATTCCTGTGCTCTTAAGATATGATTTGTATGCTGCCTTGGTCGAAGAAACATATATCGTCAAAATTATTTGAATTAAATAAGTTAATGAAAAAGTATATTTTAAAAGGTGAAGATGAGAAATATTTATTAAATATCGTAAGTCAGTCTTAGTCATCTAACCTAAGATTCCTCGGTTCTTCCCCCGCCATTACTTCTTACCCTTTGGCAACGTTTCTTTAGAAGAAAATGATTAAAAGAATTAATTTGTCGTCTTTTAAAAGGTGCCTGTGAAAATGTCCATTTTCCTGAGCATTCTAAAATTAGAAATAAGCTATCACGGTGCTGACGGCACTGAGACCCCCCCGCAGCTGGATATCACCCGCGACTTACAGGGCAGTCGCGTGACTTCGTCAGCTCTGCCACACGCACCTGGGCTTCCGCGGGCGTCGCCGTCCCCATTACGAGGGATGATCGGCAGCCCAGATCTCGAGGCGTTCCTAGCACACCTTGCTGCGCATGCTCCCTTGGGCTTCCGGGTCGAGGGGACGTGAATGGCACTGTTAAGCGACGTCATCTGTGTCCCACGTGCTTGACAGTCACACGTCTTCGGAACAACAGTAGCAGGCACGTGTCACACCACTGCCGCATCCCAGACAATCTGCAGGAGCTCTGCGTGGACAGAAGGCCGAGAGGCCAGCAGCAGGCTGCACTTCCTCTAGACCAGGCAAGCAGGCCAAGCTCACCCCTCTGCTTGGAAGGGCAGGGCACCCCTGGAAAGTCTGGATCTTATCTGAAATGCCCTCACATCGTTGCTCTGTGCCGCAGGAGCCATCCTGTTCAAACTCGCGCCTCTGTCTTTCTCCAGCTTGGAGAATGTTCCAGACAGCAAATTCCACTCGCTTGGCTGAGTCCTTCCGTTTGGCCTCTGCCTTAGCAAAGAGATGCCCAGTCCTGCACGTGGCGAAGCCAGCTCCGGGGCTGGGCAGTGTTTTCATCTTTGTTGTGCGATTTGTCCTCAACTTATGCAGAATCCCTTCTTTCCTTGACTTATGTCCATAACCAGGGAGAATCCCCAAACTTCACTTCTTCTGCCCTTCGCATCACGTCGTGCCCTAGAAAAATCACCGTGTGACTGACAGCCACGGATTTGGACCCACGACTGGCTTCTGTCTCACCTGGAGTCCGTGTCCTAGGGGAAGTCACTTTCCCAGGCTGAGCCTCCACTTTGTCATCGCAGAGATAAAAACATGGGGCAGAAATGAAGTGGCACCTACAAACTACCTGGCGTTTACCAGGTAGACCCAAATGGTTTGGCTATTATTGTTCAGATTTTTATTGTGATTGCAGTCCTTAACCATTCTAATTTTCTGTGCTGTTCTGTCACGTACCTCCTGACATGAGATGCTTGATATAGCATGGTGACTTATCTTATTGTTTAAGGACCCTCTTAAGAATTTAGATGTGCCTCATTTTTTAACCTTAAATTGAATTTAAAATAATAAAAACAATAGAATTTCAAAACAAGATCATAGGAAGTTAACAGTAGTTGTTATATTGAACATTATTCAAAGTAGTTGCTCAGATTACCAGATATAGGCACGCGAAATAGAGCAAACAATCAAGCATTAACTATGCCTTTCAATGAAGCTATGAAACTTGGTAGCATAATCATTTTAGCTATCTCCTGTATGCATATAATCTTCCCTTTCCTTTTTCCTTTTCTTCTCCCTCCCATCCCAGTTGTTCTTTCCTTTTGAACAGTTTTTTTTATCTTTCTCGATATTTCTATTGTATTTTTTTTTTCTGGGTAAAAAGTATATACTTAGAATAAGCCAGCCGGACTCAGTTTCAATGATCCCAGTTTTGTTGGCAACATCCCATGCATCACAATCGGGAGCCGGTGGAGCATCTGCCTTCTCTCGGTCGGGCCTGATCAGGGGACTGACCTTGGCAACGTCGATGTCACAGAGCTTCTTCACAGCTTGCTTGATATGGTGCTTACTGGCTTTGACATCCACAGTAAACATGAGCGTATTGCTGCTCTCAGTCTTTTTTTGTGGCTCGCTGCATGGCCAGGGGAACCTGATGATGGCAGAGTGGTCACGCTTGTTTCTCCTGGGCGCGCTCCTTCGAAGATATTTGGGTTGCCTCTGGAGCCGCAGTGTCCTGGGACGACGGAAGATAGGTGACATTGGTATCTTCTTCTTTTTGTGGCTGTGGATGCCTTTCAGCACAGCCTTAGCCTTCAAAGCTTTTGCTTTGACTCCAGTTTTGGGAGGGAAAGGGGCTTCCTTCTTCACCTTCGGCGCCATCTTGGTAAAAAGGCCTCTGTTTTGTTTATTCTTTTGGCTTTTTACCCTAGGGAGACAATACAATGTTTGTTCATGTGGGTCTGATTTATTTCACTTACAAGTATGGTCTCTAGTTGCATCCATTTACCTATTAAAAACCTTGAGTTCATCTTTTTATAGCTGAGTAATATTCCATTATATAAAAATATCACATCTTTTTTTTTTGTTCCTCAGTTGATGAGCATTTGGTTTGTTTCCAAGATTTGGCTATGACAAATTGCATTGCTAGAAACATGGGTGCACATATATCACTGTGGTATGATGTTTTCAGTTCTTCTTGAAAAATACCCAGGGGAGGAGTGACAGGGTTGAATGAGACCTCTAACCCTACATTTTTAGGAATCTCTATACTCGTTTTCATAGTGGGTGTACCAGTCTAGTCCATCACCAACAGTGGAAAAGGGCTCCTTTTCCCCCACTGCCCCTCAAACATCTGTTATTGGTGGACTTCTGGATGATGGCTATTCTTTCTGGTGTAAGATGGAATCTCAGCATTGTTTTAATGTGTACCTTTGGAATGACCAATGATATTGAACATTTTTTTCATATATTTATTTACCATTTATATTTCTTCATCTGAGAAGTGTGTATTCATCTCAGATGCCCATCTTTTTCA
>PVKN010037129.1:0-11309 GCA_004027915.1 Capromys pilorides
TCTAGGAATCGAACCCAGGACCTTTGCACCAAGCTATGTCTTCAGCTCTTTTTTCAAACTTTTGAGACAAGATCTCTCTGAGTCTCTAAGTTGCACAGATTGATCTTGAATTAGCAGTTCTCCTGCCTCAGCTTCCCAGAGCGGTGGGATTACAGCCTATGTGCCACTACCCTCAGCTATATCCATAACTTTAAACCATATTTTCAAAGGAATCCATCACCTCCAAAAGGCTAAGTCTCACTGGTCCAGGGTGACTTTATGTATGTGTTTATTTTTATAATGTATTTGGTACAGGGTCTCACTCCCTAGCTTGAACTCATAGTGATCTTCCTGTTTTCCCCAGCACTATAATCCCCAGCACTGGGATTATAGGCATGCACCACCATGCCTGGACTCACTGGCCAGCTCAGTGTGTCCTGGGGCCAGGACCAGTGCCAGGTATTGAACCCTGGCCCCTGTACTTGCCTAAGAAGGTGTTTAATCCACTGAGCTGTCTCACTCCCACCAGCCTGTGACGTTTAATTTATTTTTTTGCAAACAAAGAAATTGAAGCTCAGAGTTGTTGCATAATTTTCCTCGGATGATGCAGCCAACCTGCTTGGAATGGAACGAGCACCTGGACTTGCCTGGCTGAGGAGCTGGGAGAGTGAGACAAGGCGTGCAGGCAAAAGGCCTCCCTGGGGCCCAGCTGGCTATCATCAGAACTCAGTGTTGACACCCCAGGCTGAGGCCCTTCCTGCATGCCTCCCTCGTTGCTGGGGGTGGAGCTGGGCCCGCACACATCTGTTCATCCTGGTGTTGACGGTCACTCGCACTGTGTCCTCTCTCCTGGACACCCACTCTTCCTTCCTGCGGGTTCCAGGTCTTACCCAGTGCCAGCTCCTCCTCCCCAGGCTCCCAGCTCACAAGCCATGGAGACCCTTTGCCTCCTCCCTTCCCTTCATTCCCAGCTGTTCCACCTGCAAATCCAGTTGAACATTTTGCCTTCAAAGTAGATGCAGAGTCTGAGCCTCTTTGCTCTCTCTCTCTCTCTGCCTGGCTGCCCCCCAAGTCCCTCCTGCCTGGCACTCACTTCTCCCTGCCCCCCACTTTGCCTTCTCTTTCCCCTGATCAGCATCTAGCAGCCAAAGAGGCATTAAAAACATGGGGGTCACACTGCGCCCCACCCTGCTGTCTTGACTCCCCACTCTGAATTAAAAGCTGACGCCTGTCATTGCCAGCAAGCCCACCGCACTCGCGGCCCTCGTTTCTCTCTGGCACACAAGCCCCTTTGTGTCATGCATGCACTCACCGCAGGACCTTTGCTCCTGCCAGGAATGTGCACATGACTCTGCTGCTCCTTCTCCAGCCCTCTGTGCAAAGTTTACCTCCTCACAGGGCATTCCGTGACCATCCCTGGGCTCTGGGCACCTGTCTCCAAAGCCTCGCTTCTCGCTGAGGCGCTTATTCACGTCCAGCTCAGGTATTACACAGTCATTCCTTGCTGTCTCTTGTCCAGTAGGGCAGGAGCTCTGTTTTCCTCACTGTTGAATCCTCAGTGCCTAGATTAGTTCATGGGACACAGAAGATGCTTACTAAATACTTGTTGGATGGATGGATGAACAGATAAGTATGTAAGTGGACAAATGGACAGACAGGTGGGTAGATGGGCCATATTATTATATTTTGCTTGCCTGTGTTTCCCACAGAACTCTAAACTCCTTGAAAAAAGGGAGTATGTTGTATTTAGACTCTGGGGGCCGAGGGTAGGGGATGACTTTGCGCTAGGCATATAAAAGTCAAATGACTGCATGATTAACTCTTTATAGATGAGGATATGGAAACCAGGCGTGGGGACTTAGCTTGCCACGTCAAGTCCTAGCAGCCACCTCTAGCCTCCCAACCACCAGTTCTCCTGTGATTCGTCTGGGGCTGACTTATCTCCTCTGCCTCCATTCCTTCCTTGATCAGAGTTTTGGGAGAACTGACCATGCCATGCCCTAACTCTAGGCAGCCCTGGAAAGCCCCACAGGTATCTGGACTTTAACCATTACATCACTTTGGGCTTATGACTGAAAATCAGAAGCCTGAGTTCCTGGGATAAGTTCCGGCTCCTTGCTCACTTTTTGAGCCTGAATTTTGTCACCTATCCAATGGGACTGATGAGAACAACACATATTTCATCAGGTGGCCATGACTTTTATGTGCAATGAACCAGTGCGGCCTTTAGAAGGGAGCTGGGTGCCTGTCTGAGAAATACTGATTGCTGTTAGAGGCTAAGTAAGATCCAGGCATGGTGGCACACACCTGGAACCCCAGGCCTCTCTGAGGCTGAGACAGGAGGATCACAGGTTGGAGTCCAGCCTGGGATAACTTAGTGACTACTTAATGAGACCCTGCCTCAAAAATTTTAAACATGAACAAAGGGCTAGGAATGTAGGTCAATGCAAAGGCCCTGAATTTAGACCCCAGTATTAAAGAAGGAAAAAAAAAAAGGAAAAAAAAGCTAAGCCTTGAGCCCAAGGGGCAAAGCGTTCATTCCATTTCAAGCCTCCTGGATGGGTGCCAGCTGACTGGAGTCTGGCCGGATGTGGTTTCGGGTTATAATGCCTCATTTAGGTTTCTGGGCACTTGGTCGGCCGGTGTGATTTTCCCAGGTGACACTGAGCATTATCTGGAGAACAGAATTCTTTTCAAGGTCAGAAACACCCAGAAAGCTACTGTTGCAGCCAGAGAGGTGAAATCACCGGTCTCAGGGGACGCAGCTCCCCCAGCTTCCTGGCTGGAATGACACCCCTGGGATCCTGCCAACCCATGGGAGACGCTGATTTTAGGGTGTGTGTGTTGGGGGGACCTTTCCTCCCTCACCAATAGACTGAATCTCACTTGTTGGCCAGCAGCCAAGCAGGTTTTTCTAATTCTGGGTAAAAAGTTCCAGCAGCAGGGCCCCGCCTGGGCTTACGTCTGCCCCTCCACTTACAACACCCACAAATTTTACCCCTTCCACGACAGCACAGCAACCTCCATGCCCAGTGTCCGGAGACCTGAAGGGTCCCCAAATTTACATGCCAGGGAAAGGGAGGGCCAGGTCCCTCTATTGCTTTCTACCACAATCACCAGCTCTGTGATGGAGCCCAATCTAGCTAAACCCTGGGATTTGTGATCTTATACACATGGGGAAACTGAGGCTCAGAGCAGTTGCTTAACTTGTCCCAGGTCTCACAGCTGGGAGATGGCAGAGTGGCCTGTCATCCTCTAAGCCTAGAATACCTGTGGCCCTGATAGTGCCGCCTGCGTTTCTATGGCCCAAGGGAAGGCTGAGGTCGTCAGCAGCAGCTCTGGGGAGCTACGTCGGTGCCCTCAGCTTGGTTGGCAGCTCACTGCTTCTGACGCTGAGTGCCCGTGAGAACGCTTGCTCTGCTGGGTTTTCTTCTGGGCATCAGGGACAGAGCGGGCTATTAGCCAAGCCTCAGGCCTCAGCTGAGTCATCCAAACGCCTCTGTCATCACTTGAAAAAGATCCGGCTTTAAACCACCAACATCCCCGTGTGGTTTGAAAGTGTTTCCCAGTAGTTCATGGGTTGGAAACTTAATCAGCTTATGCTGATGGTTTTGGGAGGTGAGATTTTGGAAGATTATGAGGGGTAAATGAAGTCATCATGTGGGTCCATGATGCATGAGTGGCCTTACAGGAAGAGGAAGAGCGACCTGAGCTGGCGCGCTTGCTCCGTCTCACTGGGTGATGCCCTGTGCCAGGCGAGGCCCCTGTCAGGTGCTAAGAGGAGAGGCCCCTGCCAGTGCTGAGCAGAACCCTGCCCTGGTTTTGTGCTCTTGGACTTTGTACCTCCAGAACCACGAGCAGACACACTTCTATCCTGAATAAATTACCCAACCTTTGCTATTCTATTACAGACTAGGACAATGCAAAAAAAAAAAAAAAAGTACAAGGATAACCCAATCACATTCACACATTCGTAGGCTCTTGCTGTGGACTGCAAATTCCCACCGTGAAATTCTAATGCCCAGGTGAGGATATTGGGAGGTGAGGCCTTTGGGGTCTGCCTGTAGGGAAACCCAAAGAAAACAGATAGAATACATGTACCTATAGCAACATGAACCAATCCTAAAAGTATGATGCTTAGTGTCTACACTAGGAAGCAGGATACAGTGCACAATACAATGCCTTTTACATCAGTGAAAATTGCATGCATGTACAGTAAACCAGTTTTGCAAAAAGACCTCCAAACACAATGATATATCACACCCCAGGTGTAGTGGTGCATGCCTGTAATCTCAGTTACTGGGAAGACTGACACAGGAGGATCACAGGTTTGAGAGTGACTCTTGCTCAAAAAAAAAAAAAAAATTGGCAAAGGTCCAGAGCTCAATCACCAGGTCTTCAGAAATAAAAACTGATGTTACACATCAAACAATTAATAATGGTTAGTGACTGGGAGAGTTAGCTAGTGGGCAGGGTGGCTGCTGGAAACCAGCACGTGTGTGGGGGTAGAAGCAGGCTTTTTTTGCACACAGGAGGTCTTCTGGGCAGAGAATGAATGAATGGTGAATGAATGAAACATGAGGGGTCTTGCACGGACCACTGATGATGCTGCGCTCTACAGGGGGAGGGGGCAGCATCCAGGAGTGTGAACAGTTTCTTGGGCTTGGGAGCTCTTCTTCCAGAACATGTGAGACCCCAGTCTTGCTGTAGCTGTTGGCTCCTCCCTGGCATAGTCAGGCAGAAGAGGGCTGGCCCTGACTGGGGGCCTCCTGTTCCGCCTTCTCCACCACTAATCTTGCCCTTGGCCCCCAGGTCCTGGTGCTCATGGTGGGCGGCGTGTGGGCAGCCCTGGGGCTCTCCTTGACCGGCCTCTTGGCCCTCAGCCTCATCTCCCCTGCCTGGTTCCAGACGTCCACCTTTTCCTTCGGTGTCCTCACCTACTGCTCCTGGCCTCCAGGTGACAGCTGGAACCAGAGCTGCACGACCTTCTGGTCCCTGGAGGACATGCCTGATGCTGCCTGGAGGGTGAGAGCTGTGCCCTTCAGGCCACTGGCCCTCAGGGACAGAGACACTGGCTCCCTAGGGTGGGATTTGGGGGTCTTTTCCTACTCTTTGGTGTCCCGGTGCCTATGGACGAGCCCTTCGTCTCCTTAGACCCAAGCACATGGCTTTGGAAACATCTGCAGAGCTTCACAAATGCCAAGTTCGAGCTCCACCTAGACTTCTGGCTCTGCAGATGTGGGTGGGGCCTGACTGTGCATATTTTAACAATCAGTCACTGATTTCACAAGGCGGCCAGCAGCCCTTGTAGTAACTTTGTAGGCATTAAGAGAAAGCATCTCTCCTTCCAGACACCACACTGCCACCTGCTGGAAAATCCCTGCAATCGACATGCACATCTATGATCACCCCAGTTGCTTCTTTTAGAGTTCTGCAGAGCACAAAGTGCACAGGCCTCCCTGGCCACCTGTAAGCTCCTCTCGATTTGAAAATGACCAACAATAGGGAGGAGCAATGGGGTGCAGCTGGGCACCTCTGAGGACAACTCGACAGCCTTTCAAAGCCCATCACAAAGGTGATATCACAGCACCACCAGCTGTTCTCCTGGTGCTGGGGACGCTTAGCGGGTACCTAGTGAAGGTGGGCACAGTACCCAACCATCTGGGTCTTACTTCTGGCTCTAGCGTTTAATTAGCTGCGTGTCCGGAGGCAAATGACTGCAGCTGGGGTGCTACGGGGACTCAGCGCCAGGCAGTGGGCACAGGCAGGGAGCATGTTCACCCACCTCCCCTCCTCCTGTCCCCGGCAGGTCTCCGCTGCGATGCTTCTAGGGGGCTGGCTCCTGCTGGCCTCCAGCGCAGTGCTCCTCCTGTCCTGGGCCCTGGGCCCCAGAGGGCTGTGCCCAAGGAGGGGCAGTAGCCTGGCGCCGGGGATGCAGGCAGCAGCGGGTGAGTGCTCCCGACACATCCGGGGAGTGGGCGTGTGGATGAATGAAGGTGTGAACAGAGTCGCCCCCGCCAGCGGATCTCAGAGATAAACCTGGGACCGGGCCCGCAGAGTGTTCAGAAGTTGAGGGATGGGACATGGCATCTGTTCTACTTGTCTGTACCCCTTGGTTGCTCGTCCATCCGAACTTTGTGCTGTGGTCAGTTGTACGCTGCACAAGCACGCCCGGCCAAGAGCCGAGAGGATGCTGACAGCAAACCCGTGCTCCACTTGCCTAGCTGTGAGCGCGCAAGGCTGCCCCTGCTGAGAAGGGCCAGGCTTCTCTAAGTCATGCAGGGCCTTGGCAGGCATCAGCCTAAGCCTCCACTGCAATCCTATGCCATGAATTCTCCACCACCGCTCACCTCTAACCCTCTCGGGGGTGGGTGTGTGTGTGTGTGTGTGTGTGTGCGTGTGTGTGTGTGTGTGTCCCGCCTGTGTGCCTCCCACTGGACAAACAGGTCCTGCGGAAATGAAATCAGATCGCTGGGCCAACCAGCTTCCCCACCCCGCAGGGCTTCCACAGCTGAGTGAAATCCACACTCCTTACCCTGGCCTCTGAGGCGCCCTGACTCAGCCCCGCCCTCGGCAGCCGCGCTCAGCCCTCTTCCCCGGCTGGCCTCCCCTGGCTACAGTAGCTGGCCACCTCAGCGCCTGTTCTCTCCTGCAGATCCCCACGCCCAGTCCCTGCCGCTGAAATGCTCTGCGCAGGCAGCGTCGCTGCCTCACGGAGGGCTGTCCTCCGGCCAAGGGGGTAGTCTCTCCAGGCTTCCCTCCCTCACCTGCCCTCCTTGCTCACAGGCACCTACTTACTCCCCTGAGACAGCGCCTTTGCTCCTCCATCACCTCACCTTTCCCCACATGCCAGGCCAGCCCGGGATGGGTGGTGGGGTGGTGACAGGGACATGGCCTTGTGCGCCATAGCTGCAGCACCCAGCTCAGTGCTACCCAGGTGCCCCCAGATATTTGCTCAGTCACTGGAGGGAGACTCAGTCTTTGTCCTGGGCTGGCTCACAGGGTCTCGGCAGGAGCCAGGGGGGCATCACTTTGCTGGAGTGTACCTTAGTCTGCTTTGCCTTACTATAAGGAAACAGTTGAGGCTGGGTATAAAGGAAAGAGGTCTGTTTAGCTCGTGGCTCTGGCTATCCAGGTAAAGGGGATGCATCTGGTGTTGTTTTGTTCTGTGGTCCTGGTAATTGAACCCAGCCTTTATGCTGAGTTATATTCCCAGACATCTCATATAATAACTTTTTCTTTTTTAATGTTGAGACAGGGTTACCGTAAGTTGCTGAGTTACTCAGCACTTGCGTAGTTGGCAAGTTGAACTTGAAAGCCTCCTGCCTCAGCCTTAGAATAGTGCTGGGACCACGCACACAGGCCCCACACCTCGCTGATGATGGCCTTCTGCCGGGCAGAACCTCAGGCCAGTGCAAGGCATCATGTGGCAAAAGACAAGCAAGTGCGCGCAGACCGGATCTGCTGATCTCTCGCTCTTCTTACAAAGCCACCAGGGTTCACTGGAGGGCCCTGGCCTTAGGACCTTGTCTACCCAGTCACCTGTGGCCCTCTCAGGACCTTGTTCTGGGGATCAGGTGTCAGTGTCTGGGCCCCTGGGGCCGCATCCGGCCACAACACAGCTCACTGGACGTTTGAGCTGACAGGGGTGAGTAGAGGAAGGTAGGGGACTCTGGGAGTCCCTAACCCCATGTGCTAGGGTTTGCAGCATGTTTCCTAAAGGGGGCACCACCCCAGGCAGCTCTGGAGGACAACAGGAGTTAACTAAGAGCAGAAGACGCTGTGGTACTGGGACCTTCAGGAGAAGAGGCAAAGGGCACAGTGCCTGGCATGGGGGTGGCAGCAGGTGGCCCTTGTGACCAGGGCTCTGCAGAGTGGAGATGTGTTTCTTTAGTATCGCTGGTGCCCAGCACAGCACCCTCCACTTGTTGAGTTTTATTTTTCAGTCTTGGAAATTGAACTGAGGAATGCTCTACCACCGAGATACGCTCCCGGCCCTGCTTGTGCTTCTGGCTTATCTCTTTTTGTGTATCTGCCATACCTGTTCTTTGGTTTGCCTGGCATGGGGGTGTTTGCCTCTCTCTCAGCTCTCTGGGAAGCTGAGTCAGGAAGATTAAAAGCCTGAGCCCAGAGTGGGCAACTTAGTGACTTAATTGAAACCTTGTCACAAAGTAAAAGAAAAAGAGCAAGGACTGGGTTGTAGCTTAGTGCAAATGTCCTAGGTTGGGTCCCCTTTCACACACACACACACACACACACACACAGTTTCTGTGAACCGCAACATGGGAACACTTCAACAATTTTTTTAAATCTTATTAGATTTTCTTATTCAAAGCAAGGAAAATTTAACAATGGTTGTATTACATATTTTCATCATCAAATCTGTTTAGATTAATAGATACAGATGTGTAAGATTGGTCAAACAATTAAACATTAACACTTTCAATAAACCTTAGTGTTTTTTTTAACTCTTCCAAATGCATTTTGTACTTAAGTCGCTCTTCTAAAAAAATAATAAAAAAATTATAGGGGTTGAGGATGCAGAAAACGCAAGGTCCTGAGATTGATTCTTGGTACCGCCCAACATTTATCTTTTATTTATTTATTTATTTATTTATTTATTTATTTATTTATTTATTTATTTATTCTTTTGAGTCCTTATACTAGGGAGACTATACGATATTGGCATATGTAGGCCTGGTTTATTTCACTAATGAGTATATGTTCAAGATGCATCCATTTATATATGAAGTCTTCTAGTCTATCATTCCTTATAGCTGAGTAATATTTCATTTTATGAAAATACCACATCTTTTTCAACCATTCTTCAGATGATGGGCATTTTGGTTGTTTCCAAGATCTGACTATCACAAATTATGCTGCTATGAACATAGGTGCACAAATATCACTATGGTATGATGTTTTCAGTTCTTCTGGAAAAATTCCCAGTAGGGGGATAGCTGGATTGAATGGGTTTTCTAGTTCTAGTTTTTTAAGCAGTCTCCACATTGCTTTCCATAATGTTTGTACCAGTCTGCATTCCCACCAGCAGTGGAGAAGTGTTCCTTTTTCCCCACAGCCTCTCCAACATTTGTTGTTGGTTGATTTCTTTATGATAGCCACTCTTTTCTTGGGTGAGATGGTATCTATGTGTTATTTTGATTTGCATTTCATGAATGGCTAGTGATGTGGAGCATTTCTTCATGTATTTATAGGCTTATTGAATTTCTTCCTCTGAGAAGTGTGTGTTCATCTCAGATGCCCATTTCTGGATTGGGTCTTAGAATTTTGGGACCCTAATGGTTCTTAGTTCTTTATAAATTCTAGATAGAAGACCTTTGTCTGAATACTTGTTAGTTAAAATCTTTTCAAAATTTGTGGGTTGTCTTTTCACTCTGTTGGTAATTTCTTTTGACATGAAAAAACTTCTCAGCCAGAGGAGGTTCCATTTGTTGATTCTTTCAAGTGTTAACTGTGCATTTTGATTTTTGACCATGAACTCTTTGCCAACCCCAATGTTTTCAAGATTTCTTCCGATTTTCTCCTCTAGGAGATTTAGGGTTTCTCTTTTAATATTTAGATCTTTAATTCACTTGAATTTTAGGTTAGTGCATGGTGATAGACCTGGGTCATTTTAGTTTTTGACATGTGGAGAGCCAGTTTTTCCAGCACCATTTGTTAAAGAGGCTATCTTTCTTCCAGTAAACATGTTTGGTCCCTTTGTCAAAAACAAGGTGGCTGAGTGTGTTGTATTTGCTTCTGCATCTTCTAATCTATTCCACTGATCCTCAGGTCTATTTTTTTGCCAATACCATGCTGATTTTATCATGGTAGCTCTGTAGTATAACTTTAGGTCAGGAATTGTAATGCCTCCTGCCTTGTCTTTGTTGCTCAGGATTGTCTTTGCAATTCGATGTCTTTTCTGGTTCCAAATAAATTTTAGGATTGCTTTCTCTAAGTCTTTGAGGTATGTTGATGGTATTTTGATAGGGATTGCATTAAATCTGTGTAATAATTTAGGAAGTATGGCCATCTTCACAATGTTGGTTCTTCCTATCCAGGAACAGGGAATATCTTTCCATTTTCAGAAATCCGCTAGGATCTCTTTTTTCAGAGTACTGTAGTTTTCATTGAATAGATCTTTTACTTCTTTAGTTAATTCCTAAGTATTTCATTTTTTTGATGCTATTGTAAAAGGCATTGTTTCTCTAATTTCTTTCTCAGTTTGTTATCTGTGTAGAAGAATGCTATTGACTTTGTGTGTTGACTTTGTACCCTGCTATGCTACTGAATTTGTGTATTAATTCTAGTAGCTTCTTGGTGGAATGCTTTGGGTCTTCCAAACAGATTATCATGTCATCTGCAAATAGTGATAGTTTTACTTCTTCTTTACCTATTCTTATCCTTTTATTTCTCTCTCTTATCTAATAGCTGCAGCTAATGATTCTGGAACTATATTGAATAGGAGTGGCGATAAGGGATATCTTTGTCTTGTACCAGATCTGAAGATAAAAGACTTCAGCTTTTCCCCATTTAGAATTATGCTGGCTGTTGCATTGTCATAGATGGCTTTTATCAGATTGAAGTAGAGGCCCTCTATTCCTATTGTCTGTAGGACTTTGAACATGAATGAGCGTTGGACTTTGTCAAAAGCCTTTTCTGCATCAATTGAGATGATCATGTGGTTTTTGGCTTTGGCTCTATTAATATAGTGTATTACATTTATAGTTTTGTGTATATTGAACCATCCTTGCATCCCTGGGATAAAACCTACCTAGTCATGGTGTATAATCTTCTTGATGATTTGTTATATTCTAATGGCGAGGATTTTATTGAGAATTTTTTCAGCTATGTTCATGAGGGAAATTGGCCTGTAGTTCTCTTTTTTAGTTGCATCTCTCTCTCTGGTTTTGGTATCAGTGTAACACTTGCCTCTAGGAATGATTTTGAGAGGACTGTTTTCTTTTCAATTTCATTGAAGAGTTTGAGGAGTATTGAGATTATATCTTCTGTAAATTTCTTGTAGAATTCAGCTGTGAATCCATCAGGACCTGGACTTTTCTTTTTTGGTAGACTTTTTATTACATTTTGTATTTCATTAGCTGTTATTGAGTTATTGAGAGTTCTCATATCTTCTTGATTCAGTTTTGGTAGTTTGTACCTTTCTAGAAATCTGTCCATTTCATCTGTGTCTTCAATTCTGTGAGAGTAAAGATTCTCAAAGTAGCTATTAATGATCCTCTGAATCTCTGCTGAGTCTGTAGTAATTTCACCCTTTTAATTCCTTATTGCTTGAATTTGAGTCCTTTCTTTCCTCTTTTTGATGAGGT